>JXOV01027365.1:0-18848 GCA_001014945.1 Clogmia albipunctata
CTTTTTATATCAAAATTGGGAAAACATTTTTTTATTGGGTTAAGACAATTTTATTTAATTTTTTTAATAGAAATGTTTGAATACAATTTGTACTTATTATTGATTTAATCAAAAATCAATTCAAAAGGTTAGTAAGGTCAAAAGGACCCGTCTGGGTTGGGTATATAATTTAAAATCTATAATCTTCTCCAAAATCTACCATTTAAATTTTTGAATTAAAAAATATTTTGTACAAATGTAACCCCTTATTTCATGAAATTGAGAATTCTAAGGCTATTTTAAGACTAAATTAGGAAAATTCTCCAAAAGGTTATTTATAGCCTGTAATAAATCATTCAAGGTGTAATGTAATAGCGACACAATGACTAATTGTGCTGAGAACATAATTCTTAAAATAGTAATGAAAATATTCTTTGTTTTTACAAGGTGTAGATCAAAGGTTTATTCGTGACAAAAAGCTTTCTATCTTATATTGTCAAAGGGCAGTAATATAGAAATATAAAGTAAAAACGAATAATTTCCAGAATTCCCTCATAGACGTAATTTTATTGGTGAAATATTTAACAGAATTATTAAATACTTTACATTTAAGTCTATATTCTACTCTTATAGTATAACTTGTTGGTATGAAATACAGGAGAATCCGTTTATTATGACTCACTTATATTGTCCAGCAGGCTACAGTGACTGGTTTTTAAGAAATTGTGTCCAGTTAAAATGATATATCGTACAGAACATTAAATTTAATGAGCAATGCGAAAGAGACGTGGAAGAGGTAGACGAAGAAGAAACATTTCCTACAACAGAAGCGGCATTAAAAGCTGCTTAATTTTTATAATAATTACGTATTTATTACGATTTTATTATGACTTATTTCTATTTTTTCTACAAAACTGCCAAAAAATTGTATGCTTTGTCTGGCGGATTTTACAAGAAAGAGAAAGTGTTTTCAACATTGAATTTTCTAGTTCTCTAAACATTAATTATTCATTTAAGAATCAGTTGATTCCAAAGACTAGTCAATAAATTAAATTTTGTAGTTAATTTATTATTTTATTATGGAAACCAACATAAGTTATGTACATAATCGCAAGCTAACCAACATTACTTTTACTAGGTATTACTTTCATTTGGTCGAAAGAGCCCCAAACTTGTTGCCTTTGGTTACAATAACCTCTGACACAAATAAATTAATTACAAAGACATAAATTAAGACATTGCATGACCCAACGTGTTTGTTTTCTTTACGTTTCGTTTCAGACTCGAGGCAGTATTCCGATGTATTGGCGTCAGACGCCGAACCTCAAGTATAAGCCGCCGCCGGAAATAATTCCGGGCCGGGACCATTTGCAAGCGTTCACGAAGCACTTTGACGCCCAGATAATGCACTACGGTCGTCAGGTGTTGATTAATTTGATAGATCAGGTTGGTCCCGAGGAGGTGCTCGAGAAGGGTTACAGCAATTTGGTGTCCCAGTTGGGTAACCCGTCCGTTCGTTACGAAGCCTTTGATTTCCATGCGGAGTGTCGGAAAATGCGGTGGGATCGATTGAATATCCTTATTGACAGGATAGCCCATGAACAGGACGATTTCTCCGTGTTTCATATGAAAAAAGAGGGTGCTTTGGTTTCGTCACAAGATGGCGTTTTCCGGACAAATTGTATAGATTGTCTAGATCGAACGAATGTGGTTCAAAGCATGCTGGCGAAGCGATCATTGACTGGGATTTTGGTGAAGTTGGGAATTTTAGCGGCCGGTCAAAAAGTGGAAATTGCTTCGCCAAGTTTTGACGTTTTGTTTAAAAATGTGTGGGCCGATAATGCAGATTTGATATCGACACAATATTCGGGAACGGGTGCTCTTAAAACAGATTTCACAAGAACGGGAAAAAGGACAAAGTGGGGGCTGCTTAAGGACGGAATGAACTCCCTTTCGAGATATTACAAAAACAATTTCAATGATGGATTCCGGCAGGACTGCTTCGATCTCTTCCTCGGCGGTTACATAATCCAAGAAGGCGAAGGACGCACCATTCCATGTCCCCTGAAAACGCAAAAGGGCTGGCGCTACCTCACTGTAAATGACTTTTTAAATTTAAGCAGCTGAGTGTGTGTTGATTTTTAATTTTGGTTTTTTTTTCTTTCTCTTTTTCATATAAACCACACACCGCCTACTCTTCTTCAACTTTGTTGCGACTACTTCGATCTCCGTGTGCACATAGTTCCCCTCGGTTTTAATGTTTGCCGTAGCCATGTTTTGCGCCTCGACAATCCTCCCGCAAGAGTACCACACAGAGAACCTATTGTTTTTGTTGTTTTGGGGCTCGATGATGGGGGTCAGCGGCTTCGGTATTTTCAAATACAATACCGAATTCGTTGACTTCCCCAAGCTAATGCCACTGCCCGTGAAGGCCGAGCCTTAGTCAATTATTACGATAAAATATTATTAAATATTAGTATACAATAAATGGAAGATTTATCTATTATGTTTCTATCAAATGCACGCGCTTGTTTCATTGTACTCATTTAAGTTTTTAGAACAGAAAGTTCAGTTTTTATTTAAAATATTTTAAAAAATAACATAAAATGTGCCAAAATCCACAATATAGTTATTTATATAAGGAATGTGTGAATTTAAGGCTTTTTTTATTATGAGTGTAAGTTTGTTTGCACGACGAAAGAGTGCAAAAAATTTACGAATAATTAAAAACCAGTTCACACATGACTAAAATACTGCAATTACACCACAAAATAATTTGTTTGGAGTTTTGACAGTCAAAATAACTAAAACTGAATGTAGTAAGCCAGAATAATATTGGTTTCGTGAAAAATAAACTTTGTGTCAAAACATCTTACAAATAAATTGGAAAATAAAATATAAGTACAAACTCTTGCTCCAAAAAGAAGATGTATTTACTGACGATATCTCTAAACAGATGAAAATAAATTATAATAGGTTGTGTCTATTTATACTCAAAACTTTCATCATTTTCGATTTTAATTAATTTTAAATCCTTAATTTTTTTTAACTTAGTATGATATCTTTATTTACAGTACTGGTTGTTAAATGCACTTTTTGTTTAATTATTAGTGAATAAGTATATATGTTTTTTTTGTTTTGTTTTTAGAGAAGAATCTGGACTATCAACTTTTTTCGAGGTTGGAGTGATTTTCATATTTTTTTTTATAAATGAAAGATTTAATCTTAATACCAATGAAATATTGTGGTATAAATAGACATAACCTTTGTAATATGAAATAGATCATTAGACTATTACTTAATTTTATTTTAAATTGTCAATATTAGATATTTCATATCAAGTATGATTAAATAAGTTTTTTTTTAAACTACACCTTTTCACCTTGCAATCTGATCAAAAACGACTATGTAAAATTTAAAGGATGCTCATTTAAAATAAAAGGGCCATCCTTCCAAATGCAATGTTGTTTTTTTATATTGCAACGTGAAAATGTGTAAATTATTGAAACAGAATTTATTACACTTTGTTAAATTATTATTCTTTTAACCATTAAAGTTTAAAGTCAATAGAATTTCGCACACCTTTCATTCTAGAAATTTAAATGAGTACTATAGAGTGTGAAACACAATTCACATGTAAAATATATAGTAAATAAGATTTAGAAGACCTTCAAATGACAGAATGATTATAAAAACATGGAATAATCAAAGATTTATGACGATTTATATATCATTTTTAATTAATTGAAAACATTTTCTTACAATATACTAATATTTTAGAATTCTTCCCATCATTATTATTTTATGAAATAGTTTAACAAGGACTAAATAAGTAATTAATTTTGTCATTAGCAAGGGTCTCTAAAATGAACTATTCCAATCATTTATAAGACCAGTATCAATCCAAACTCACCCTTTCCGAGCCATCATTTGGATATTATTATAATAGATCAGCTGTTATTTAATCAAAACTGTATTCTTTCATGTTAAATTGTAGTGATTTCATAATGTGATTAAACAAAATCGATGCTGACGACGCCTAACATAAAACATAACTCTAATGTATGCAATGATTTTGTACAGAAGAACACAAAACGATTGACAAAAAAACTGTAAAAACACACAAATTCGTTTAAAATAAACTTTTATTCAAAAATAATAAAATACGCATTATCATTAAACTGTCCACATTACATAATATATAAAAATATTCATAATTAAGGAAAGTGTTAGGTGTAATAAATGAAGATTGGATTGGCCAGTTGTTTACTCTCAGTTCTCTCGCATCATTCCGGTGCCGTAGTTTGCTCCACCGGCCTTCTCCAACGCCTCCTTGAACAGCTCCAAATTCAAATCGTGCTGTGTCTCAGCCTGGAGCTCCACCGCAAAGTTCTGGAAATCAAATTAGATTAATGATTGGTTCATAATGGAAAACTATTAAAAATTATTAGTTACATTTATGACGTCCTTGATAACAGCCTTGTCTGTGCTCATCTTTGCCCTCTGGATAACGCCAACTGGAAAGGAAGATAAATTAATTAGTTAAGTTCATGTAACAATTATAATTTGCTATTCAAGTTAACTCTAATGATAAATTATTTAAATATTAACTTTACAAATAATCAAAATTTATTTAAAAATGATTACTCAAAACTAAAAGAACATTTTTTCAATGTCTTAAAGAAATTTAAATGCGTTTATAATCGTTTTTCTCTCTTAAAATTGTCATAATGCCACTAGTGCTTTAACGAATTCTTCAATTATATTTTTTCCCTATCAATTCCTGTAAGAAGTATGGGTAGTCTTAACCTCAACCAAAGAGTTTTGACTGTTCATTGACTATATCTTTTCTGCGTAACTATTTGTAAAGGCCCCAGTTAATCCGGCCGGCTTTGATTCGAACCCACATGCCCTCCGTGGAGGCGAGACGAATGGGCCACCACTTTACCATAATCAATTATATTTAAATGATCAAATTTATAATGAAGTCGGGCAATTAATAATCAACGTTAGTTTGAATATTTTTAAAATAATAACATCAACAAAGAAATTTTTTATTCGTACAGATATTTATATTCTTCTACGTCTCAACAACCGTTACTGGTCTAGGTCTAATCGTTTGGTCATATGTAATCATAACTTATTCAAATGGCCTATCTATACATTTTCCAATCTTTCACAATTGTATATCATGTCTATGAATCATTATATGTTACGATGTGATTTGAAAGACCCGGTTTATCTCTTCGATTCTATGCATTTCATCCAAGCTTTGAAAACTTGTCTGGTCGAATGAATAACATTGACAATGTTAGTTGTTCGACAGTTAAGGCCGGGGCATTATTTTTCGTTAAATTTATTTTAAACAAAAATTAATCACAGAATGTTGTTAGTAAAAACTAGTAATGAAATTCAATAAGAATTGTTCTATTTTTGTATAAATTTGTTTATAATGCATAAAGTTTTGTATTAAACACGGTCGATAGACATTATTAAACACACAGAACTTCGTTATTTAAGATCTTGATTATGTATTTCGTTTATAATTTCTTCAGTTTTTCGACCTTGTTCTATTGATAACTAATAAAAAAATAATTAAAATTAATTGATTAAAAGCAATGAAAATTGCGTTTAATATTATAGTTTCTACAAATTCGTATTATTATTGTAATCACTTAAAAAAATTCCCATACCTTCAGGTCCAATCCAAGTAAGGAAGAGGAATTTTCTCCTTTTGGACATTTCATCGCCCATTTGGATGCGGATGTAACCGAAGGCACGTTCTGAGTCCGTGAAATGGCCTATAAACTCGTCAAACTCTAATCCGGTGCTTTCTACGATAATTTTGGCGCCATCAAACTTGAACACCACCCTGAAATTGGATATTTGGCATTTTAATTAAGTGAAATAGTGACGAGCGCTGGTATTTGAAAATAAGTACCAATTTGTGTCGGTCATGTCGGATCGTACATCCTCATAGGCTTCCCGGATATTGTCCTTGTCTAAATTTGTGGCCATTGGCATCTGAAAGAAAAAAGAGTTAAAAATTATTTAAAAATATTAGTTTATAAGATGAGATTTATTTCTTATAATATTCGTTTTGATGACTCTTTGGCTAATTAATTTTGTACAATAAAATGTGGTAATTATGCATATTTTTAATGAAATTAAATTGCTGTAATAAAGTTGTTTAAAAAAGCAATTGTTTTTATTACTTTAAACTAAATATGTTAAAGTTGATTTATTAAAGAACAAAAAATTAACATGCTCTGAGTGAATTTTCTCTTTTGCAATTTATAGAACAAGAAACGAAGACAAGAATACAAATTTGCACAGCGATTGTGGGTGGGGTTGGTATAATAAAAAAACGAGTACTCGAAATGTTGACCAAATGTCTACAATAAGCAGTACAATTGAAATTAATTGCAACGATTGTACTGATAACGTTTTTTATGGCATTGCATAATTTTGATAGTCATCAGAAAGAGATATCGACCAATAAAACTCAACGACCCTTGGCAATTGTACGACTAGCTGGTATACGTAACTGTGTTTTTTTCTGGTTCGAAAAAGAATCGAAATTGAAGATCATTTTCAGTAGTACACCACTCACTGAAAAGAATTGTGTGATCAATGATCTCAATTCATTAAATCGAATTTGGTATTGAAAATCGAACAAGAAACCGTTCCACAAAAACACATTTTGCGATATTCACCAACACATTTCTATTTATGGGCTCCTCTCTGCTCTCTGCCTCAAATTTATTGCATAAATCTAAAAGAATATTCGAATAAAAAGCACAACATATGGCATTATTACCATAATTAATTAAGTGTATTATTTAATTGATATTATTCTTGATATTAATTAATTAACCGTAATATGATATATTCAATTAATAATGAAGCCCACTTTGGATAAGTAGAAAATTTGGCAATTTTTAATTAAATGTCAAGAGGTATTATATGATTATATATTTTAATAACAGCCTCAGTCACCAATTCCTAGAATTGGAACCCCAAAGCCTTCCCGGTAATTTTATTCACTTTATTTCGGAATTTGATTTACTGTTATCAGATTATTTGTATAATAAGTTTTTCCAGTGTATTATTAGGCAATTAATAGCACATAGATCAATTGAAAAAGGATCCAGTCAATACGACCCGCCAAGGGATCGAACCCATGGCAGAGGACGTTATCACTTTTATATGGAATCATTTTTCGAATCATAACATTGTTTAAACCGGTGTTTAAAACTTAGGATTGGCGCATTTATCGTGTTTTATCAAAGGTGGGGCTACCATTTAGAATTTGCTGCCAAAAATGGATACAGAGAACAATGGAAGTGGAACGTTATGATCTGGGTAAAGAAATTAAGTTTTTATAAATCACTTCTGTGTATTTTGCCAATCAGAAAACCCTTAACAATCCTGCAGTTCAACTGATTGTAAATTATTTTTAAAATATGTGTTTTCAATTTGAATGGGTGTTTTGAATAAAAATTATTACCTTAAACTTTAGGTTCAGGTTCCTAAATGTCTAGCAGTTAAGATGAATAGATACTTATTAGTATATTACTGCAGTTAATATTCAAAATTAACAAATAAACGAAACGCAATTCGAATAATAGCTTACAATCATACAATATGCTTTTCTATAATTATTGATTTTACGACGTCGATTACCAACCTCCCTACCACAGTCTATCTCCTTCATTCGTCCACTAATGGATTCATTCCGGATTATAAGTTATAAGAGTCGCCCTGTTCATACGGGTTTCAATTGGTTAGTTTGAGGATATGAAAGTGATTGTAAGATCAAGGGTTGTCCGACCAGGGATTAATTGAATATCTTATCTTGAGAGTGTTTTAACAGACATAATTCATTAAAGTGTAAGGTTTTCTTGAAAAAAATTGAATTAAAATACTTCAGAACATTTTCTTAGAAAAGTAATAAATTGATTATGATTTATTAGCTATTCTTAGAAAAACTTGAATGAAGTTGTCTGAACAAATTTATGAATAAACTCCCATATTTAGGAAAATATTTGTATTTGCCGGAAAAAATCAATTGCCTCAGTTAAAACAACTAATAATTTCGTCTGGTATTTTCATAATGATATATTTATTACAATCGGTAAATTAGAGATGATCGCACGGCTCTTAAAGCGTTAATGGAACCCGTTTTCTTCTCTTTCCTCTGCACTTAACATTTTTAATACATTCTGATTAATGTGCCTCTTCTCCTCTCTCGACATTGGTACACTTTTATTATTTTCTTTTGGTTGAAATAAAACAAACTCCGAATGCAACTGGTCTACACAATGACCGCTTTTATTATTTCTTTTCTTGCGGCGGCATTAAGAAGAGTTTCTGGCCATGGAAGTTTTCTTGAGTGGAATAGCAGTGCTCGAAAATGACGTTATGCTACAATTTTATTTCCGAAGAAATCATCCCATTTAAACGATGAATATATAATCATTGATCCAACATTCAAATCATTGATATTTTGTGAAAATATTCAATATGTTTAATAAAAACTTAAACATTGATAAAAATGATTCCGTTAAGAGATAAAACCAATAAATCAAAATATCTTAAATTGAGATATTACGGGATTTTTATTGATGAATTGTAAAATTTCTACAGATTAAGATTTGACAAAAAAAACGAAAGTATTTTATGTGAAAACTATATTCAAATCAAAGTCGTTAAATATAAAAAGTAACACATATTTATTATTATTGACGATGTGACGTCATCTGTTCTTCTTTAAAAATTTATTGAACATTCAAGTAATGTAATATTTTTAACCCAAATGACTTTTAAGAAGAATAAATACATTTAAAAAATATTTAAGGCTTTATTTGAAAAGCTGTCGCATTAAATTTTTAATATAATGTTTGATGTCAAATTATACAATAAATTTTAAATATAATACATTTAATACTTTTAAAACTTATATTATTAAAAATAAATCTTCAATAGCCATAAGAAAAATAAAGTGAATAAAATAAAAATCAAACTATTATTCATTGGTTTTTCCAGAATATTTAAGTTAATTAGCAAACGCCTAATAAAAATCTCTAAATTTGGCAAGGTAATTAAAGTTTATTACTGCCATTGGATTGATATTTCTAAAACCGATACACTTTGAAATAAAACTAAAGAAACATATGTATATAAATAAATATTGGTCATAAATTTAATTTTAAGTATATTTGCGATCCAATCAACCGGAAATTCCGTTTAAAAATGTCTACGAAACCGCGAAATATTTTTAATATTATGGAACACGTCTTTCTCTCTGCCAATCTTTGTCTCAATTTATTAGGATTTCTGTGGAGCATATGTGTGCAAATAATAAACCAGAGACATGGCGAGACAACAATGCGTAATCGGATGTGAGTCATTGGCAATTTTTCTTCGCACATTTTCAAACAGTATTTACGGTTTTCCACTTGCAAATAACCAGACTCTTGTTACTCCAAAGATATGGGGGTTGGAAATGATGATGATGTCATGCACGGAGACAAGACTCTGTCAAGAAAGCGGAATTGCGCCAAATGGACTTTGCAAAAAACGAGAAATAAACCACCCATACACAGCTCTGGACAAATTCTTGGGCTGAGAATTGTTCAAATTAGGGTTACTAATCGTGACAAACTTATTTACTTCGGTTTTAAAAATTTATGTTTATTGATACATATTTTATGTGATTATGTTTTAATACGAAAATTACTATAATATTTTCAGAAGCTGAATAGTTTCTATAAGGGATTTTCAACTTATACATAAATCATTTATATCAGCAATAGTTTTATCTGAATTTTAAAGGAAAACTAATTGGATTTTCCGGGGCAAATTCGAATATACCTTCTTTTGAAATATTTTTGAAATAGTGAATGAATGTTAACATGTAATTGTAATTTATTTCAGAATTTTATGCATTTTTTGCTTAAAATTGATATTATGACATTCAAATTTGCTCTGTCGAAGTCGTTATTATAGCACAAGTGCGTTAAAGAATTTATTAAAGCAGTACATAGTGTGCCCACCGTAAACGAAATTGATCAATTTATATGAAAAGTTACTATTGGAGGCTTTACTGTTAAATATTGACAAATTTTGACGATCATTGACGAATATTGGCGAACATTGACCAATATTGACAAACATTATCCGACACTCTCAGATTACAGTTATTGATTTTTAAATTAGAGAATTCTGTTTCGAATCAACATTTTATTATAAAATAGAAACATAAAAGACATTAAAAACTATTATCCAAATATAAGAATTTGTGCTAAAGAAATCAAAAGCGATTACCAATAAAGTTTCTCTCAATTTATTGATCGGTGCAAAACCGTTACACTGGTTTATTTCAATAAATGTTTAATTTAGGAATGTTCTATCCTTTTCTTGCATTGCGCATTGAGCAACAAAGCCAGGTATAGTGTGTGGAACAGAGCAACATATATTTCTATAAATATTTAAAGAATTTTTAAGATTTTGTGTTACTTTATTTAAAAATGCGTAAAATTTTTGTATAAAACACGGTCGATAAGCATTATTAAACACCCGGCCTTCTTTAAGGAACTTGCTACGTTTGCGGCTTAAAACAACCCTTCTGTTTAATAATACCTAAACAATGTTTTGTTTACAATGCATAGAATATTATTTTGGTAACAAAATGCATAAAGTTTCATATGAAACACAGTCAATAAGCACTATTAACTATCAGCTTGTTCAAAAAATTGTTCGACATTGCTGTATAAATAACAATTAACGATATTATAAGAATATTTATATTTCATTCGTTAAATTTAAAATATAAAGTTATTGCTAGTAAATTTTTTTTATTCTCTTTCTATAATAACTAGTCTAAGAACCCTATATTTAGGCGATAAAAGTTTCCATTTCAATGAGTGTGTCCACTACTTTTCAATCAAAGTGACTGAATCGCCATCACTGGGCACTGCCCGATGACGACGACGTCGACCATTTGTATGCCCAAGTTTGGCGAAAACGCAAAGTCGGTTCTAATCGTATTTCCTTGAAACTGAAACCGGTCTTAAGGTCAGACAGAGAATTGCAGCCGGCTTCGGTTCAATCCCAAGAACGCAACGAAAAAAAACAAAAGAAAAATCAAAAGCCGACTGCGATTAGTCACTGTGGGTTGAAGAAGTAGAAAGAGGTGCGACAACTGTCTTTATTGTAGCTTTATTAAACGCTGTTGTGCTTTAATCAATGTGAATTGCACCTGCAAAGAGATAAGGAGAAATGTGGGTGGAGGTTGATAAAATCGCACTTGGCCAGAAACCACCTTTCCACCGCCGCCGATAAAAAGGCACGAAGAGCGCGAATTTTGTTTTATCGCTTTCGTGAATTGTTTGCACTTTGCCATTTATTTATGTTTTTTAATTATCGATTTATTATTGCACAGGAAAGCGCCAGGGCGAGGCGAGGCTCCATGCAACCGACACTTTCCTTTTCCAAGGTGAAGCACGATTTATATTAGTTTTGATTGATATAGGAAATGGCTTAATTAATGATTATAAATCAATTATCGCTTCAGCCATTACTCATTAGAGATTATCAGCTGACTGGTGCGCTCGGCTAAATTTAATCCCCACGGGAGATTTGGTCGGCGGTTCAATAAATTCTTATATAATTTATTAGGATTAGATTATGGTTTTTATCGGGCCTGTTTCGCTTTTATTTTAGGCAATATGGAAAGTGTTAAATATCAGTTCTAAATCAACATACTCGGCAAGCACAATATAACCATAAATCACAAGTGATATAATAAGTCATATTTAACATTGTCAAACGCCTTTGAAAAATAATACTTTTATTTACTATTGAATATTTTGATTTGATATTTGATTTAATAAATTTATGACAAAGATTTAAGTACGAATGTAATCCTACTTTCCTCCCTTTCAATTCCTGTAAGGAACATAGGGAGTCTTCCAGGGATCTAACCCATGTCCAAAAAGGCAGTCGAATGCGTTACCTTTCGCCTATAATTATTCCAATTTAATTGTTTTAGTCAAGGTTTTAAACAATAGTGACTAAATAGTCACTTGTACAACAAGGTTCAGAAGATTAGGTATTATTAAACACTGAGTTTTTCAAAACACGAGCGAAGCGTGTATTTTCAAAAAGACCCATACGTTTACTAATGATTATTGACCGTATATTATGCTAAATTGTATGCATTTTGAACAAATTAATACAAAAATTTAAAAAAAAATCGAATTTTGCAATTTAAATATTTTATTTCTCTATTTGTTTTCTTATTCTTTTCCATAATTAAGTGAGAGATCTTGCTCATAGTAAATATAATCTCTGTCGTTCTTTCGTTTGATATGAGTCTGGTAATGCACTTTTATAAACAATATTGGTTAGTATACAGAAAACCCTTCACAAAAGAACAGACTTTTAAATAGATTTTATCATTTTGATGAAAATCGTCCATTCTAATAATACTAAATAAGAACTTGTACCTTAACAAAATATTTAAAGTACTTGAACTTTAAAAATGTCATTGATAGAAGACATATTAGTACAGTATTATCAATTTAAACTAACCAAAATGCATAAATGTTATAAAGATATTATTTATTTAAAAAATAATACAACTCGTGTTTAGCAAATATTCAAGATATGATAAAAAGAACTTCTAATTAGTCAAATTTATTTAATTTGGTAATTTTTGCTTTCTAATTTCTATATTGTATATAATTAACAAATATTCCCAGAATTTTCCGTGATTTGGATTGCAAAAACTTTTGTTAATTTCTGAGGTCATTCACTTTAATCTATAGATGATTCATGTTATTCATGGATTATTTATTATAATTTGAAATATAAATATTAAAAACATATATCTCAAAAGTTTCAAATAAAGATTAAAAATGGATTTGACATAAACATGAACGGTTTTTAATATGTATTATTACAGATGAATAATTTTGTAAACACAAAACTCATATTATTGAAGGCAGTAAGTGACCAATCAAGGCCACTTTATCTGTTTTAGTGCTGGAGTTTCCCTTCATGGTTGTTCTCATTCTAGATAACACTTATCAGAAAGTTGGAAATACATTTTCTTACAAATTATTTTACGGAATTTTATTTTTAAAACAAAAACCTAATCTATATTTTTTTAAAATATTTGTATTTTACTTGCGTAAAGTATTCATTAAAATAATGATTATTTTCTTGGGTTAAAACTAATAAAAATTCAGATAGTGAATTTAGATAGTTTAATCATAAACAAAACGTGCTGTTTAGTAATTTCAGAGAATTGTGAAAATATTTGAATAATAACTAAGATAAAATTCAATAATAAAAAACAGCTTCAAATCGAAAAAACACTTATCAATGTGAATAATCTTTATTAAATCATAAATTTCAATTTCCGACAGCGAAATATGCCCGAAATTGCAGAAATGCTAAAATAATTTGATAATTGGATGTGCTAATTATAAAAACTGTAAATTCTCTCTCCATTGAGAAGAAATGATTTATTTCCATAATCGGAATATGGCTTCAATTCTAGCAAATACTTAATTTGATTCTCGGCTCTCATCTTTTAGCGCAAAAAATATAACTGACAGAGTCACACGTTGTGCAAAAATTATACTGTTGGAGTAGACAACAATATACAGCGATGGTATTTTAATTAGGATAAGTTGATATATTTAGACGTATTTTACATTATCACGTAAAATTGTATAAAGATAATGTAATTGATCTAAATGTATTAACTATAGAAATTAAATGACTGAAGAATACTTTAAATACAACTAACAAAAAAATATATTAAATAAAAAATCATTTTTCAATGCCTTTTTACAATTAAGTTGTCTAGATTTTGGTTTGTCTAATGGTGTGACGTCATTTATCCTCCTGAAAATATTTTAAAATGGAAGAAAAGCGGTTTAGATAATTATAATCAATATAACTCACATTAAAAGTATTTCTGTGGTTAAATTATCAAAACAAATTCTTATAACAAACACTCCATGTCTCCATGACAAATCTAAACTACGTTCGACTAGAGGGTAAACGACCTTGCTTAGTTAATTATAATATATCTGTGTGACTCATTATATTCACTTACATTTTAACTATTTTTATACGACGACTTGAAGTTAAAAAGTTTTCGCCTTTTAAAATGAAAACAGAATGTGTTTAATGCTTATCGGCCGTGTTTTGTACACAACTTTATGCATTTTTAAATCTAAAAAAGTCATTATTTTCTTAAATTCAAATTATATATAGCTTTCCCTCATACACGCAATTTGCAATTTCAGTTTCACTTGGAATAGAAAAAGTACTAGTGCTATAAAACGTCTTTGACAGAACATATTTGTTGTCATAATATCAAATTTCTGCACCAAAAATCCATAAAAAA
This sequence comes from Clogmia albipunctata, assembly GCA_001014945.1. Taxonomy (NCBI): domain Eukaryota; kingdom Metazoa; phylum Arthropoda; class Insecta; order Diptera; family Psychodidae; genus Clogmia; species Clogmia albipunctata. The sequence continues at coordinate 14,408 of JXOV01027365.1, forward strand.
TTAATCAATCCTTTTAATTTATTCATTTTATGTTATAGTTTTATTAAAATTGAATTGAATTTAATATGCTTTGAAATATTCAGTCATGATTAAAAAATACAAAACTGTGGCTTAGACAACTATATCTATTCCAATTCCCGTCACTGTATTTAGTGTGACTGCAATTTTGGAGATGCTGAACAACAAATTTGCAATTCAATTAATTTGAGAACGCTGATTATGGCCAATTTTATGCAAGAAGAAAAGAAATGTTGAAACGTGTCGTTTCCTCATCTGAACTGAAAGAAGAAACTCCAGCTACTCATAGCTGTTCTCCTCCGTTCTGAGCCAACTTTCTTCCTCCTTTGCCTTGGCATTTAATTTATACAAATCGCTTATTATTTGGCATTTCTATGCGAATTATAATTCTGTTTTGTTGCACGACGCCCGGAGAATGTGAACTCTTTCTGGTGCTGTTCCAAGAAGAAATCGACTATAAAATGGCTTGTGATAGAGAAATTATGAGATTCGCAAATGTGCACATCGTAAATACTGTAGTTTTGTGTGGCCTCAAAAACACGTTTTATCATCATCTAATCCCCATGTGTGTGCGCGCCATCACCAAAGATCTTAATGTCCAGATAAAGAGACTAATTGGCTGAGCGAAACCCCCATTTTTGCCTGTACTTGGGGCCATTAATTAAGATTTTCAACCAGAAATATGATGAGTACTCATCTTCGCCGTGTTAAATTTCGGCGGTTGGCGAATTTTGATGTTATTGACGTCAGAATGAATGTTAGAAATTAGAAAACAGTTTTTTACTGAATATCCATTGATTTAATTAATTAACTTATGTTAAAAACTATAGACATTTTAGTTCATACACTCTCAAAAAGTATGCTAATTCACTTTTTATTTAACCTATAGAAATTAACTTAATTTTATACATTCAAATGATGTGGGAGGGTTTTATAACAGAATTAGATTGGAGCCATGATCGAATATATAATTGATATTAATGTAAATACATTTTCAAAAAATTAAGTCGAAAATTGTAATTGTTTTGTCGGACAGGTTCAAGGAACGTACAGATACCGAACAATTTCTGGATTTTGTTTGTTGCTGATATTAGTCGTACACCCGGTACAAGGGACTGGATTTTTTTTTAGCAGGAAGTAATCGAAATTGTCTGGAAGTAGTGAAATTTTGCTGGAACTCTAATTATATTTAAATACGAAACCAAAACTATTGTACAAATCAGTTATTTTAAATTAAAAATTTGTAAAAATACAAATTTAAAGAAGGTTCAATGGAAAATCTGATAACTGTAAATATTTTATTGAAATTCGTATGAAATTTTCAGTCACAAACACATTTAAAAATGAGAATCATTAGTGATTGATTCTAATCACATCATTTATAAAAATATATTTTTGTATTTACTTTCGCAATTTAGATATGCAAAAGTAACTATTTCCACCAATTAAAATGCAATTTATTAGAAAAGAAAACTGTCACGACAAAATTTCTTCGTTTTTTATTAACGAGTTGTCATCGACAAACGTCACAATTAGGACATTTCTCCGGGAATGCACCACCTTTATGTCATTATACCAAGTGTAAAAATTAATAATATTTTAATTAATGGACTAACCTGTTAATAATCACAATTTTAATAAAAATCTTTTACTTTATGAACATTTTCCCACCTGAAAGAATAACTTGGAGAAGAATGTTGAGAAAATCGTAAAGATGAACTACTAATTTGGCCTGAAAAGCGGCCAGTCGGCGGCATTAACCGAAAAGCTCTTTCCTATCATCTCTGGAGCATATTGGTTAATCAATTCGTGAAATTAAATTCCATTTCAATTTGATTCACAGTTAGTCCACCAACCAGCCAACCAACCTCGTGGAAGAGAAGATGATGAAGATGATGAGACGAAACGCCAGAAAATAGAAAGAGGCACTTGTTGTGTGTGTCTGCTTTTCTGTGTTAGAGATTCGCACTCGAAAATCGTTACAATTTCACGGTTCTATGGGAATTCTTCGTGAAAGAAGAAATGATGGCGCAAAATCTCTTCTCGTTGTTTAGCAAATTCACAGGTATTGGCGGCGGCGGCACGGCTCTTACAATTCGAGAAAAGGTAATGCAAAAATAACTACTTAACTAGGTTCAGTTGGATTAGCAGCGAAAATCCAACGACGCGAAACACTTTAATTTGCCCTATAATTTTTGCCTAGAGGGATTCCCACTTTCACTTGCTGTTTAATCATCTGTTTTCCTCCCTCTTTATTCAGTGTTGAAATGACATTTTTGGTTAATATTGATTTAAGGTAATTGATCAAACAAGAACTACATTTTTATTTATCTAATTAGTTCATATATAATAGGTAAAAAACTTATAAAATATTAAATTAGATTGAAAAGTGGATTATGACTTTAAGCTAAATTTGTTTGTCAACTACGACATTCTTTTTTAATTAGCGAAATATAAAGCACACGTTGTAAAAAGTCACATTACGACACTCAAATCAATGTAAAAATGTCAATTTTTAATATGAGATTGCAAAAAATTATATATTGCATACATATTTTACTAAAACGTTTTTTTCCTAATGAATTTGAAAAATTCCAGAGCATTTTTTCATTATAATACAGTAAAATTAAATCAGCATATTTAAGTTATACAGTAACGCTCTTAAAAATTAGTTTTATATATTCTTGAGACACAAGTTTTTTCTCAATTCCATCTCATATGGAAATAACAGGAAAAATAATAAAATGCAAAGAAATTTGACCGTTAAATGGCCCATTTAAATAATTCAGTTACTAAAAATTATCCAAATTGAAATAATTTATAAAATATCAGTAATATCAGTTATGAGTGTATTTTTATTTCAATTAAAACACCAGTTATCCGTTACATGATAAGAAAAAAAAAACAAAAACTATTCCCGGTTGAAAAGTGTCTCTTTTTGAAACAAGATTAATAACTGTCAGAAAATCTTAATCTGATATTAACGTATTTAAGATATTAAAAATCAATTAGGTAATGGAACATGATGAATGGTGGTCAAGACGAGTGAGAGATGGATTTAAGGTGTCGTTCATTTTATTGATGATGAATGTGTGATCACAGAAAAGCCATGTAGATAGAGGCTGAGACATATGGCGTTGAATCGGCGCGGATTAATTTACCTTTTTTGGTTTCACCTCGACAATCTGCTGTTCGACTTCGGCCATGATTTTGACGGTGTCTGTTGCTCTTTTCGATGACGACGACGACGGTATCCGTTTATAGAATTGTTGGGGCGAAAATCAATCTCGGCCAGGAACTTGTTCACACACCCAATAAGTATTCACCACCTTTGCACTCGACTCTCGATAAAACTGGCGAAAACCTGTGCACCACACACAATTTTTGCGACTCTCGAGAAACAGAACCGAAAAAAAAAATTCAGCCGGTTTTTTGACCCCGAAAATTATTACTTTTTTTCTGGATATTTTTTGGAGAATGGATTTTGAGATCACACAACACTTTTCTCAGTCCAAACGAGAGTACAACGGCACCACCACACGATTAATATCAAGAAGCACACTTGAACGACGATCAATTAAAATTCTTCCGATCAAGGGACAAAGATCCCAGAGCAGCTTGGTGATTGTTGCAAAATACTTTGTCTTTCCTCTTTTTTATGTTTTGTTACTTTGTAACTCCCCACGACGAGAACGTCGAAACGAACTGCTCGAAAGTTGAAATAAAAATAAAAATTTCCAGCTCCGCAAACCCAAGTGTGGCAGTGAATTCGTTAGTGCAGTGGAGATGGATGGTTACCAAGCGTTATTTTATTCCAGTTGGAAACGGTATATTTAAAAAATATATATTTATTTTGCACTTTCGTATCGAAAGGTAAGCTTATCGACATCGATTTAAGTTTTTTACACTTTTTCGCACTACGGAAAAATTTGAATATTTATTTCAGCGAGAAAAAAGTTTCTCCGTTTGTGTAGATCAATAACATTATGAAATAATATTCATAGCGAATTTTAGGTAATGGTGCAAAAAGGTAAAGAAAATGGGCGGATTGATTGAATCCGTTTACAACCGGTCTAGGTGCTATCAATTGACTAATAATACACCGAAAACAAATAGTCACGAAAAGTCTAACACCTGGTTGAGGTTAGGACTATCCCAAGTTCCGTAATGGAATATAGTGGGAAAATATTAATAGTGGTAAACCGCGGCGAAAGACAACGTAAAGAAATAATAATATTAAAATTATATTTGTACACGACCTATGGATTTAAATTAAAATTTTGGTAAAACTCAAATTTTAAAAAGGTTTACTATAAAATCTGAATTATTTTATTCATGACACATCTTCCAGATCCTGTTTAAAATGTGTTTTAAAGAAAAAATTTCCATTTTAAATTTAATTCACTTAGTTCAAAAATATTCT
>JXOV01027368.1:0-18103 GCA_001014945.1 Clogmia albipunctata
TTTTTTCCACACGTTGTTTAAATAACTATTTCACTACTGAATTCAAAACTCATTGTGCGATAAAGTGACCCATTATGAAACTCAAATCGATTTCGAAGACCTAATCATTCGATTAGAAAGTTCAAAAGTAAGAGTATTTTTTGATAAGTCAAAGATGTTATGTTTATTTGTTGAAAACTTTATACATTTCCTTTAAAACATGTATACGTAGTGCGCTCTTAATTTTAAACACCGTTACTTTTATTGATCGTGTTTTATATATGGTTAATCAAAAAAAAATCCAAATTTATTTAGTATATTTTCAAATATATAATTATAAACGTTACATGATTTTTTATATTAACAACACAACAAATTAAATAGGTTAATGAATTTAAAAATTGTTTTGGAAAGATTTTATTAGGAATAAAATTGCTCAGAAACATACAAATTGGGTAATTAAATTGAAAAGTCTTGAAGTTGTTCCACTTAAAAGAGCTCTTCTATATGGATATAGCTCCAATGTTGGGTGCTGTTTATTGTAAAGTAGTCATTGTGACATTAGTGCCTTAAATCTCATTTCATCCCTCTCCATCCCTTCGTTCGAGCCAGGCCGATGTTTAACAAGCCCCGAACAAAAGTTGGTGTGTTTGGTGCGAACAAAAAACAGTTATTACATTCGTTCCGTTTGTTGTGCTGCTGCTGCTGCTCCATATTTCTTGAAAACGAGAGGAAAATGTCCTTACACTCCCACAAGCACAAACACGACAAACAAATAGCACATCCAGTTGATATATCATTGCAGTTTTTTGCGCTTCTCTCCTCTCCTCTTCCACTTTCTGAGTTAATGTACAGTTTATTTGTTGTGTAATGGGAAATTTAAAGATGGGAAAATTATTACAAATTTTCCGTCATCATTTCGTTGGAACTATTAAAAGACAAATTCTTGAGCTGACTGCTCTGCAACAGAGGGAAGAAGGACGATGGCAACACAATAGGGACAGCACTAACAACACACCATCTTAGAGATGACTGCTTTCGAAATGCCACAGAGCATAGCATTGAATCTATGCTCAGTATTTAACGCTATTCTGAACTTTATGTAAAAAAGATAGGATAAAATAGAGTGGAAAGTGGTATTTGCTGGGAAAAGCTAAGCCAAAGAAAGGAGAGAGTGGTTCTTGGTTATATTTAGTGACAAACACACAATAGATGAGGTCGGTTGGTTCTTATTCTAAATTTATGGTTGTAAAGGAACTGAATTAAAAAGTAAGGAATTGTGTAAAATAAATTTTAAAAAAATAATAAAATACTTAATCAAAAATTCCTGTTATTATGGTAAAATTTAATTTATTGATGAATTTAGTTAAAGTTCAAAGTAAGAATTAATTGGACTGAAGGTGGCCTTTAAAAACCTATAAATTGATAGTGGGCTTTTCAGTTTTGGACATAGACCAGTAACGTTCGTTAAGTCATTGAAGAAGAAAACTTTTAATAGTTGTTTAGGCAACGTGTGGGAAATGCACCATAATTAAACACATGCAGAGTTTTAGAAAACGGCTGAAAAGAGAACCGATTGTTTAATTAGGTGTCTTTCCAACCAGTTTATTTAAAATACATTTCTGTAAGGAACTTGGGGTAGTCTCAACCTCAACCAACAGGTTTTCATGACTATTTCTTTTTCAGTGAATTAGTAGTCAATTAAAAGCATCTAAACCAGTTTTTTACCAAGTTTTATACGTTTTTCATATTATTTGGACATTTATTGATGAAAATTAAATTTGATTTATAAATAAATTAAAAGTAAGAACATTTTATTTAGGTTTCAAGCTACTTAGACATAAAATTATAATTTATAGTCAATAGAACAAATAACTAGTTTTGTGTATTTACACGGTTTGGGATTGGCTTTGAGTACTGAATAATGTATAACTAAACAGTATAACTAAACGCACTGTCTGGAAATATTTTTCAATAGAATTATATAAAAGTTACTAACTAAAAATTTTTTAAAAAACATTACTTTAAAAGAGTAAATCAAACGAAGTAATTGGTAAAAAGATAGTTTAAGTAAAGAAAGATAATCTTATGTGTTTTGTCTTGGTCTCACCAGTTTTACTACTCGTCGACAATCCGCCCCTATTTTTAAAATCCAATTTCCCAATTAACTGTTATGATTAGATAATGGAATTGCATGTCTATAGAATCTTCGTTTTACTGGCAATTTTTCGCACTTTACAAACTTAAAATAGACCAATTATTAACGGCGCAATGGCGGATTGAAAATTGGCTCTGTTTAGGCATGTACCGTTATGATTTCAGACTTTTGAAGATAAGAAAAATAAGGGATCCAATAAGAACCCGAGAATCGCAATAACCAAAATTCCCCTTTGTTCTCAGTAACCCTGCGCTGCACATTTGTGCGATCGTATCATTATTATTGGATTTTGCTGATACAGGGCCGATTTTCAAATCGCTCTTGCGCCGTTAATAATTGGTCTATTTTAAGTTTGTAAAGTGCGAAAAATAGCCAGTAAAACGAAGATTCTATAGANGGACATGAAATTCCATTATCTAATCATAACAGTTAATTGGGAAATTGGATTTTAAAAATGGAGGCGGATTGACGACGAGCAGTAAAACTGGTGTGACCAAGACATTAGTCTAAGATTTTCCTATAAGTGGAAGGATTTGTTTTTAAAAAAATCTTTGTTTATTTCATTCTCAAAAGATTAGTAAAAAGTCAAGGGATTTAATACATAAAGCGTAAACCACCAAGAAGGGCTACGAAATTTTTGTTCTATTTTTGCTCTAGACGAATATTAGCATTCTGTCCGTGCATTATTTTAAAGACAAAATTTCAATATCGAATTCAATTCACTTTGAACCGCTATTCGCAAAATATTAATTATTAGTTTCAAAAGCTGCCACCAGATGGGAACGTGCCGATTTAGAAAAAAACAGTTAAAAATACATAAAAAAAAAGAAAAAACTGTTAAAAGTAACGCTACCATTCTTAGGACCATTCCATTTCCATGAAATTGACAAGACCAATCTTCTTGCGGGTTTACGCCTTTTAATTTTTTGCAGCCATGTAAAAGATTTACGCAACTATTCAAAAATCGATTCAGGAGCTTCGAATTAATGCAATTATAGAGGAAATATAGCTCTATATAAGTAAATTGATCTTGGAAAACTTAATGGATATTCGATTACGTTTGCTAGTGACGGCTCGGAGCATCATAAAATTTGCAGTGGGACGAAATAAAAAATCTAAAAGGGTCGTCATGAACTTTGCAGAGGAACCAAATGAAAGTTGCAATGTAAAAAGGTGATTTTGAACGAACGTACTACTTTACATACTTTAAACAGCTTACAATTTTATGTAATAGCAAAAATGGAGTGCTTGCGAAAAATTTAAAACTGTACAATTCCCATAAGTTTGTGTTATAGTCGCATCCCCCTTTTCCCACTATGGGGCATCTGTTGATGATTGTGTTAGACATTCTGAAATATATCTAGAATTTAGAATATTTACGATGTTATAAAAGGCTACCAGTAGCTGAAATTGAAAGTCTTTAAACCCAGATTTCTATAAATATTAAAAAACATTCGAATCGAAAAAGCAAACTATCGAAAACTGGGCTCGTTGTACTCGTATATTGGATGATAGATAATTTAAGTAGATAAAATTAGATTATAATAAATATTAAAATGAAATCTTATTTTTAAAAACTCTATATCAGGTTCAGTTTTGATAAATTTAAAATTATCGATCCGAATATAAGATAAAACAAGTTCATAAAGTTCGATGGAGTATTTAAAACATTTAAAGTTTAAACTTAGGATTAGTGAGTTACAACACACTGGAATCGGTAAAATAATCAGTAACACTACCCTAATTAGATTTCTCAAAGGCGTCCTTTTCATTCAAAGGAGTTTTTAAAGTGAAATGAATCTTGGTCAGCCGTCAATGGTTAGAGATATAATGTATCCATTCAATTTGAAGGCCATAAAAGACTATTTAGCAGTAAAAGTATCCCTTCTGAACTGATTCTTTGTAAGATAATTACATTTAACCAGCGCTGTGATTATTAAAAGGTTAAAGGGTCCGCTGTTGGGAAGGAATGGCCATTGAGAGGATTCGCACCAACACCAGTACTCTCCCATTCAATGGCTAAATGATAGTCAATTTACCGGATGCCACCTTTTTCACGCTAACACTGTCGTTTTGCGGGCGGCGGAGGAGGTGGGCAAACCTCATTACACGAGAGCCGTAACGAGCTCGAATAAAAGTCGACTAATCCAAAGCATCCTTCCCTTAGCAGCGCCTTGCTCTAGTCTACTTCTAGTCCTTACCCCTGCCCCGGTGGTGCCGTAAATCGACAGTCATGGATCGAAGTTACACTGCTATTTATTAATTCATTCATTTAGATGGAGGACGTGTGCTGGGCGGTTTCTGCTTATTCATTCCAATGTTTGTTGTTTTTAATTCCTTCACTTAACTTTTTATCCTCTGCCCTTGTCCCTTCTTCTTACCCTTAGCCCAGGCCGCAATGCCATTATCTCTCCGCCTGATCCCGTATTAGTGGATTTTCCATCGGCTTCTGCGGTTCCACCTTGTGCTGCTTCTTTTTCTTCTACTTATTCCACTTCTTGTTTCTTACGGCTCTCTGGTCGGGGCTATCTACTGGCTAATTATATTTCTGTGTAACGGCTTTGCTATAATAGGGTCGGTTAGCTGGTGCTGCTGCTCGGGAATATGGTGCAGGTAGGTGAAGAGGGACAGGAGCAGTTAACGGAGCTCAGGACTAAGACACCTTTTCCGCCTTGGCACGATAATGTCAATTACAAATTGGATGTGTTTTTAAGTTGCAGACAAAACCACTTTAAGAGATTTTCCACTTGCTAATAGGATTACCATGTTCAAATGGGATATGTACGTGTATAGTCGAGTGGCAACATTAACTGTTTTTGAGTAAGTATTTAAAGTAAATTAGGCTTTTCTTACTAATTCATTTAATTTTGATTTTAAATTAAAGAAATACTTAAATTTAATATTGTCCTAGTTATTAAATACACTTATATGATATGAAAAGAACAAATCGTTTAGACTATTTAAATAAAATTGTTGACAATTTGCATACATAACTTTATGCAATTTTAAACAATCAAACACAAAATTTTAGAAAACAAATCTTTTAATTTGGGTATCTCAATTTAACTGCTAACCATATTTGGAGACTGATTATTGTCTTCAAATATGGGTGATGTTGAGCTTACTTGTACAAATAAGAGATTAACAGTATAAAGCTAATGACCAATTTTGTTATCAAATCAATGATGATTAATATCTTTTCAGCCGCCCACTTTCTCGATCATATCCATCGGAAATCTCAATGGTTTCTGAAAAGTGGTTTAACCAATAGAGTCAAAAGTTCGGTATGCGATCGTAAAAGTTCAACGCGCGCGGACAGTTTCATGTTAGGAAAATATTGATGATTTCAAATATTTAATAAGAAGGAATTAAAATGGATTAGTGTTACATTATCATCAGAAAAGCAAAACGGGAGTCAAATGCCAACAGAAAATAAAAGCCACAAATGCTGTCATTGGAGATGGTTTGTCACAGTATATTCGATAGTATTAATTGAAATTTTGAAAATAAAATCGTTTTGAGCTTTTGAAAGATGTAATATTGCTTATTTTACCTAATTATATAACATAATATGTATCAGATCGTAATATTTTTTTCATATTAAAGGATAATATTGTTTGATACGTGATATTTTTAATTTTTGGCCAATGGCTAAAAGTACTTGAAATTTAGAATATGGTATAAGAAAACAGTAATTAAGGAAAAAATGTGGTTTCAGGCGTTAAACGAAACCTCCCTCGAGATGTCCCCATACAACAAAGAATATCTCCAATGTTGTGAAGAAAATTGTTTCTAAAATCTCTTCCAAATAACATTAGAGAAGTTACTAATGATGTTATCATATCAATCTTACCGATTATGCAATTCTTTCGGATGTTTTTTTAGATTAAACGAAATTTCGGAAATTTTAACAAAAGAATTATCGTATGAGGATGTTTAGGGTTATTCAATGACGTCAGCTATAATCCAGATTTGTTCGAAAGGTTGATAACTGGTAGCAAAACAATAGTATTAAGTTATGACATCGAAGGCAAAGCCAAATTGAGTAACTAGGAGATCTAAAACCAGAAAACTGAAAATCGTCGTTCGCACAAAACCCATCTTAAGTTTTTAACTGTCAAAACCAAAGTAATCATGCTAAATACTTGAAACTTGAAACATTTGTTCAGGATAAATGTACTAACCCAACAATATCATAATCGATTTGTGATATGGTAAAAAAATGAATAATTCACCTTACGTTTTGCAAACAGTAGTATCTCCGGTTTGTAAAATATAACTGCCATAATTTTATGTTTATGGTTTATAAATTTATAATTATCGATATAATATTAAAGAAACGTATCTCAATGTTTTTAAATTTTTGGGTATTTCAATTTAATTAATTGACATATAATTTTTCTAATTAGAATCTAATATAGGAGAGCTGTAAACTCTATTTGCGGTCGACCCAGAAGAAGCATTCTAATTGGGTTAGTCCAAGTGTCTGCTGTTCATTAATATACAGTTTTGGCCAAGAGAAAAGTGGTTCAGATTAATTCAAGTTGTTCTCCCCGACACCCTTCCCATATCTCCACCGGACTCCTAAATACGTCCAGGTATTTGTGGAGGGTGTTCCGTTCCTCCTTATCTGGCGCCATTATATCCTCGTTTTATAGTGGTGGTGTGGCCAGGAAATTGCGTTCGCTAATTCGTTAATTAAATAACGTCTACGTAATTGGATCTGCAAAGTAATGAGCAATAAATAAAAAATAACCATATACACGTATGTAAAAGTGTGGGTATTAACTTGGGGGGTGGGTTGGATTAAATGAACATGGGTTCACCCTTCTTCACCCCTTTTCAGCCATTTTAATTTGATGGCAACACAAAAAAGTTTACAATTTTATGTCGGGTGTAAAATTGTTATTTCCATTGCTTCTTTTATTACAACATCTTAATTTATTGGCCTGTTTTAGAAGGAGTCCTTGTACCCACAATTTTATGTAATAGGAGAAGGTACATTTGTACATGTTTTTATTTTAAATTTAATTTATGTGAACAAAGTAACATATATTCCAATTCAATGAACCTTTGAAAATCTTCTCGAGAATGAATCTTAAAATGTAACTTCAATTAAAAAAAACAATTGACTTTTTTAACGATTGTTTGTTACATGTCAATTTGAGAAAAGAATCGTTTATTAATCTGATATTGATTTACTGAGAAATTTTCCGGTTAAATTGATTNCAATGAACATTTGAAAAGCTTCTCGAGAATGAATCTTAAAATGTAACTCCAATTTAAAAAAAAACAATTGACTTTTTTAACGATTGTTTGTTACATGTCAATTTGAGAAAAGAATCGTTTATTAATCTGATATTGATTTACTGAGAAATTTTCCGGTTAAATTGATTCGTTTGTCATAAAGAGATGGATTATGGTAATCGTAACAATCACATCTAAATTGAATAACTCTACAGGGAATGTTTCGCTTTATCATCGGTTGAATGGTATTATTTTAATGTCGTGTCAGTTAATAATTGACAGGGCCTTGTTTTATCAATTCCAATGTCCTGGAGCGAATAATATGGGGAGTTCAATTTTATTCGTACATTTTAAGCGAGGGGATTTTTAAACGACTTCAGTTAGGTAATTGAGAGTATTTGGAATCGATTACAGATCGTATAAATGGTGTTTAGAGCGATTAATATTGATTTAAGGAATATTTGATTGTACTATAATGTTGATAAGTGTTTAAAGTAGACTTTTAAGTAATATCATTAAAGGTGTGCCAAGGACTTAAGAAATTCATACATATTTTGGATTCCGCTTATAAGAGTATGGTATAGTGTTTTCCTATTAGATATAGGAAAAAAATTATAATTTTTTTTAAAGAAATCAATAAGAGTTTAATTAATATTAAAGAGAAAGGCATGTGATTAAATAAACAAAAAGATTACGTCAAATGACCGCTAAATCGACGCTTACAGATCATAAACCTTTCATGGAATTTTATACGATGAATTAATACATTTGAGGTTATGTCCTCGAATATTGTTTTACCTAGTCTCAAAGAAAAAGGCCTTAAGGTTTCGAAATTTGATTACGACGATCAAGAAAGGCTTTAATTTTGGGAATATTGATTGTTTAGTTGTTATTTCTTATAATTTTTATGCTTATGCTGTCCTTAGCTTTGGAAATCATGTCCCTCCATGGTTGTCTGTTGATGTCCATTTCTATGCAATCGGGTACTCCTAATAAGCGTTCAGCTGCTTCACTAATACCAATATTGACGCATCATCTTTTTAGAATCAAATAAACTAGAAATAATTCCTTTACAAAGAAATCGATTTTTTTTTCAAAATGAAATCTCTTAGTAGAAAACCTAAAATTTATACTTGAAACCAATGCTACCATACAAATCGATTCTTCAATGCAAATTTCGATAAATTGAGATTTAAGGTTGGTCCACAGTGATTTCTTGGATTTTAGTTACTTATTATAGATTTTGTATAACCAGAATTATCAAGGTAAACTTCATTTTACATATTAAATATAGTTTGAAGGCCTTCGTTTTTATAAAGTATAATTTGCAAAATTGTTCATTATTTGAACAAATCAAGTAGCTAACTTTCTAGTCACTTATATTCATTAAAAAGAAAAACATTGTTTTTACCCGTAACCGGATTTATTTGTAAAAATATTTTGTAAATAAAAGCAGGATTGACACTTAAGAATACAGTTGAAATCGCTTGCTAAAATTCCGATTGTAGTGACCAACCGTGTTTGAATGATTAATTTCGAAGTTTGGTATACATAAAAATACATTCTAAAATAAACGGATATTATGTCACTCTTATTAAGATCTGTTTTTAAGACATTGCTACAGATTTGTCCAGTTATAGTGGCAGACAACTAGAAGGGAACAAATTCAATTTTGTTAATGATTTGTGAAAAATCCAAATAAATAACTATATGTTACGAATGAAATTTTATACTGAGTTTTATATAGAAAGATCCCGTCAAAGAAAAAAAAAACATGAAATTATTTGTTGCTTTCTTTAAAATTATATTTATTTATACAACTAGGTCGATATGACATTATTTTTTAAAATTTATTTAAAAAATTGGAAAAAGAATATTCGTTTTCTTAAAATCAAATTTAAAATTTAGTTGTTTTTCTTTCCCTTTTATATTTTAATGGGTAGATGGAGAAAGCTATATCTTCTTTCACTTAATTGAACAAATGAAATATCACGTTGCTCTTTCAATTAATACGTTAAATTTTATATTTAAACAATCCATGATGTTGCATTTGAATGAAAAATGCGATATGTGCATCTCTATTAAAACGGTATACTTAGATTTAAATAAACCATTTTGTTGTTAAGCCATCCGTAAATACAGTTAAACCAAACACAACGAAACTGACGTCCATAATTTTGTTGAATTTCTTACAAGGAGGTCACACTTTAATAATAAAGAAGAACCTATTTGTGCTATAAAAATGTCTTTTACAAATTTTAGTGTCATAAAATTGCTTTATTTCAAATTTAATTCAATGAAATGTTTAAAAACCTAATCAAATAAATATGTAATATGTTAGGACAAATAAAGGGAATACCAATTGAATTTTGATTTTAATGAAGTTTATGTATTTGCCCACTTCTCGCGATGGCAGTATGGGATGGACACATTATAAGGAAATGCTTATAAGTTACCCTATATATAAGCTACAAGTAATAATATTTAAATAAGAGAAACGTTTGTTGTAGATTTATAAGTCAAATATTTTCGAAAACTGTTTTATTGAATTATATTTAAATTTACTGTATCAACAAAATATTTCAAATTTACATAATGTATAATAAATTGCTTTGTATTTAGTTTCGTTTATTTGATAGATTTCCAGAATTATTAAACACAATAGAGTTAATTTACTTTAACAAAGAATATTAGTGAAGCATATTATTTTGAAGTGAGTTAAAGGGTTTAAAGAAGTTTTCTTGAGCGTTCCATTTAATTTATGCTAACAAGTATTCAAGTGTGTTGCCATCGAAAGACGTCCTTAAAAATGAAGGAAAAGAAGAAATACACACATGTTTGCTTAAATGGTGTTGATTGTGCCTTGGTCGTAGCCCCGGAATCAAATGCGAAAATCGACACGGCTTTAGCAGAGCTGGAACTGCGAAGAGCTTTTGTTAATATGTAGTATCATTAGCTGTTCCGAGACCGAATTAATTTATGATTGTTTGCGGCACGTAAATTGTGTGTGGCACTTTAAATGTGTTTGTTTGCACTCCGATTGTGTGTGTGCGAGTGTTTGTCGCAAATTACTAATTTCAGGAGGAACATTTTCCTGCTCTTGCAAAGTGCTCTAGTTTGCATATTTACGGTCTCTTTCCCGAGACGAATGCATAATACATTTTAGTGTGTGTTGACAAAGGTGCTCGGATTCGAATTGTTTGTGCTTTTACGAGAGCGATGTACGAATGCGAATTTTTCACCTCTTCTATGTCATACCTTTCTCTCTATCTTTCTCTCCATCTGCCATAAGCTTGAAACGATTCAGTTCAGTTTGACGTGGAGGAAGAATTTGTAGCGGAAATTTGTTTCAATTCCAATTTTGAATTTAACACTGTTTCTCCACTCCATTGTTGGGAATGGAGGAGATGGTTTGCTAGTGCGATGGTCGTGGAGGAGTAGAGTGACAAGCCAAAAGTAGTGCCATAAAACTAAATTAAGATCTGCAGGCGGCGATGACGATGACGACGGCAACGAGGAGGTAACTGAGAGAGCGGAGGCAAGGACAAACGGGACATCGTTACCGCATTTATTTGTAGAGGACACTTGTAATAAAATTCGTCTAAATTTCTCATTTACCTCAATATAAAGTACCAACAAAATCACCTTTCCGGTATTGTAGACGGTGCACAATGGATGAGATTTCTTAAGTGTGAACCATGGGAAAGACAAATAGTTTTTAGCACTAATTACGGAATGCTCTTTTAACGTTATTGGTTTAATTTTTTTGTAATAATAATTGTACTTTACAACGAATTATTTATTAACATTATTGAAGTTTGATATAAAATTCGTCAAATGCATTACAATAATGACGATTAACGATTTCATATCATTGACATGGTGGACAGCCATAGTTCTCGCCTCTTCTTGTATATCGCTCTAATTCTTCCTGCATATCGCCATATCTGTCCCTAGCTGAATTGTTGCTATTATAATGATTCATTGAAATGCTCGTGAGCGGGATTGGGATGGGATGGGATAGGCTACAAGCGTTTATTAGACCCGCCATTCAGTACCGCACACTAAGGCAGTATAGGTCTAACCACTTTAGAGGAGCGGTTCTTCTTTATTTATTTGTTGAGTTAATTTGAATTGTCATCTAATTTTGTTCTATAAAAATCTTGTAAAAATGTTGTGAAGGTGTTGTTTTATCTAGCTTAGAGATAATAATAATGTTATTATCCTTTATTCTTCGTCTAGCGATGGACCTTAGTCTCCTCCACAACCCGTTACCATTCTTGTCTGTTCGTTGCTTTTGCCATCCTCCCAAAAAACCAAATCCCAATAATTGTCTTCGTGATTTTAGTCTGAAACGAGGACGATTAGCAATTTCTGTGAACTGTAAGGATTGACTAAAAAAATTTTAACTTTTCATAATGTTTTTTTTTTGCAATTATACGTCTGATGGAAGGTGAATCAATATGTGACACGGAACAACATAAGGAGCCAATGGACGTCAGTGTGCTTAGAACACCCCTTGACGATCCACATCGCGGTATTCAGTTGGACGTCTACTTTATGGATGTGTGTACTATACTAACAAAGTTTTTTTTTAAGAATAATGGTATTTTTTCTATCTTTCTTTTCCAATCAGAGTACATTGCTTGCTTTTACAAGTTTTTGGTCGTATTTCTGTGAACATGGCTAGTTTTCTTTTACAACTATAGATTTCCTTTCACATTGGACTAGTTTTTTCAGTGACGATTGAAACTCGATGAGAAATGTTAAATTTGGAGATTGGGGAGGAAAAAGTCGTCTTAAGGAATGTAAATGAACAAAGAAAGGATGAAGCCGCATATTAGGTTAAGGTAGCGTTGTAACAAAGCCTAGGGATCGAGAAAACTGAGTTGCGACTTGTTAATGAGTCAAACGCGCTACAAACCAGACTATAGAGGCACATAATAATTTAAAATCTATGATAATTTTTAGTTATGTCAAACATTCATTTCAAGAAATTTCTTCAAGAATTTAATAGAGAATTCTTTAGAAGTATAATTAAAAAATTCTTTCCTAATTAGTGGGTAATAGAAAATTATTCCGCTACAATTTTTAATAACTGACTAATTATGAAAAGTTAGATGTACGATGTTGTATCGTTTTATTAAAGTTTATTTTTCCAATTAGGAGCTTAGAGAACTAGCGTCATGGTAAGAAAAGTAATTGGTACACAAAATTTAATATAATTATTAAATTATATTTTTACATAGTGTATACAAATCCTTAAACAAATCTCCATAAATGGAGCCAGAGTGCAATGACTTTTACGCTGCAGGAAGCGTAAATTTTGGAGCTTCATTCTGAATCAATAATTCATGCAGTTCATGGTTAATAACAAGCTGTAACCTGGGACGCCGCCGAGACGAAAATCGATATCTGAACCTGCGATATCGGTTTTCCGAGATGGAGTCTTCTTTTTCGTGTAAGAGAAAATGCAAGGTGTGCTGAATTTGCCTCTCCTTTTGGCAATTAAAGTCAACAGCCATAAACTAGCGAACGTACGGGAATTAAATGAGGCTACATACGTTTCACAGTGGTGCATTGCCTTGCTCCTCGTACTTAGTTCGAACCAGCTGAATCCTAATTCATTTTTAATTAAATTTCTATTTGCTCACCAATTTATGACTGTTTGCCATCTTTTCTCTTGCAAATGTGTTTCCAATTTACATTTGCTTATTAGAGTTGACATCTTCACGAAAATATATGAAAAATTAATTTATATCTGTTAAAAATCTGTGCTTCTTTATAAGATAATTGTAACGATAACTTATCATCAGAGGCATGGTTTGGTCGACAGCGAGACGTATATCGCTCTATCTCGTCATGCCTATCACATTTCTGGCCCTAACGATATAATTATATTATAATGTTTCCTTTAAACGTTCTTGTGAAGGATTATGATGGGAAAGGATAAAAGAGTCTTTTAAACCCGTCATGCAAAACCACACAATAGCGCAGTATAGGTCAGAACACTTCAAAGAAGAGGTTTGTGGTTAGTTATACATTTATAAGTTATTTTGAGTTGCCAGCTAATTTTGGATCATACAAATCATGAATACTCTACACTGATAGTTTTTCCTTGAAATTATAATATTGCTTTAACATTTCATTATGATATTTTAACTGTACTCGTTATTCATAACGAGGTAACAGCTTTAATTTTGATCAGTGTTCCAATAACTATTTACAAGTATGTAGAATTAATAAAATAGGATAACGCAGTAAAAATTATTATATAACATTTAATGAAACATTCTTCTTTTACGATTCAACAACCTTTACCGATCTAGGTAACCACTTGGTTTTACGTAATTCATGTTTTTCAAATGTCCTGTCTATTCATTTGCCAATCTTTCACGTCTTAAAATCATGTCTCTATATTAATATTGGTTATGATTTGATTATCACCACGAACAAATAATTCTATATAGAGCTTTATTATTGACAGGTTTTTGTATACGAAGAAGGCAATCGCTTTCACAAATTTCATTTGTATACATTCAATGAATGGCAGCAAATGAGTTGTATTAGAAAGATCCGATTTATCTATTCGATTCTATGCATTCCATCCAGGCTTTGAAAACCTGTCTGGTCGAACAAATAGTATTGACGATGCTAGTTGTTCGACAGTTGAATATAGTTAAATATATTTATACAAATATTAAGCACAGAAGTTTTAGTAAAATCGAAAGAAAAAAATACACTCTGATCAGGCCTTGAATCGGGGCCCTTCGAGTTGATTTCTGTACAACTCTTTAAAAACTGCGCCATCCAGGCATTGAAACATTGACTGCATAAATTCAGGTCAATTAGTAAAAGATATTTTAGAAACCATTGGATTATTATTAATAATTAGATAAAATTTGTGTATTATATGGTTATGATAAGATATGATAGGACAAAAGCGTAGTTATAGCACTACACACTAGGGCAGTATAGGTCTAACCACTTTAAAGGATCTGCCTCTGTGTAATAGCGGTTACCACCCTAGACATCCTCCTCGAGGTCGTGGGATCAAATCCTTGGCGGACATTTTTCTAGCGCGAAAACAAATAAATAAAATGGGCGGATTGACTGGATCCGTTTACAATCGGTCTAGATGCTATTAACTGACTACTAGTACACTGAAAAACAAACAGTCACGTAAAGTCTAACACCCGTTGGTTGAGGTTGAGACTACCCCTAGTTCCGTCGTGAATGTCGTGGGAATAGTTTAATTTTTTTTACTTTAAAGGATTAATGTTAGTATTATGAACAGTTAGTTTAAATGTATCAATATAAAATTATAAAATGAATGATAAAATTAGTTTTAATAAAACTATACATCTTTTTTTTTTGTTCAAGGCAGTTTTTTTATATGAAAAAATTATGTAACTAGAAAAACAATTTTCCAATTCAGTTTCTGTTATTGTTTGTACGAATACGAACCAAAATAAAAGAAATTGTTTTAAAAATTAAAATATGGATAATCAAATATAAGTTTGGTACCCTACTATTCTCTTTACTCAGAGATTTCCCTGTGCTTCTTCCTATTATCTTCTAGTTAGAGTTTTGGACGTCGTGCTGGAATTTTAATCACAATCGGTATTTAATGAGTCGCAAAATATTCCGTAATGAACTTCGATTCGGCGATGATTATTATTGGAGGATGTCTTAAGAAATTCACCCACAAATTGTGAGCAGCACTAACACAATTGAACAATATTAAAATGTTTCCGGATTTATGGGATTTGCATTCTTGAATAGTTTGAAACTGGGTACGTAATAAAGTTATGTAACTTTAAAGGGGGTTACTGGCTGCTTCAGGGAGCTGTAAGAGATATTAATGGAATGTTAACTGATGGAATGGCTTCTGGCTAGCACAAGCAAAACTACGAAATCCTCAAATGTTTTGGCACATTGTTTCTGCTGTTTCGCAAGTTTAAATTGCACACTTTCTCGTGCTTAAAATCAGCTATAAATTTAATCTGATTTATTGTAATACTTACCGCACTTTGTCCCTCTCTATCTCGATCTCAAGTGACCACCGCACTGTTGACTTACAACACAGCCAAATTGTTCTGGCCAAACAGTTTTGCTGGCAGAATCCTGAGAGCCGCCTTCCAGCAAACCCAATGCTTGACCCACTTTACAGCAGCACGAAATCTTTGTCTAGGGAAGTGGATAAGCAAAGACAAGTTGAAAGTTTTTCAATCAGATCAAATGCCTGTGTCCCATCTTAACCAAAAGTAAATTGGATAGCCAAATATTTCTGCAAGTACTAAATAATGCAAATGCTGAAGATAAGTTCCAAAAGTTCCCTGTTCCAATCTTGTAAGTCGAATTTTGTGGAGCTCATCAAACTTTCAATAAACGATATAAAATCAAATTTATATGTGAGTTTAATCAATATTTGAGGTAAATTTGATTTTGATTAATTCCATGAATTTTGTAGTAAATTAGCAAAGACTCTTAAAACTTTGTTTAAGATGATAGTTATTTATTTGACATTGAGCAGAGCATTATTAAACACGTTGATTATTTAAAATCCCAAATGTAGCAAGTAATTTGATATAAAACGGGGTGTTAATGCCTATTAACCGTGTTTAATACAAGATTTTGTGCAATTTTGTTACATAAAATTTATGTTAAAGAATTAAAGCACTAAACTTTGTCCAGTCAAAGACGTTTTTTATAGCACTGGTACTTTAAGAAAATAAAGCCCTAGTACTTTTATTTGACATTTGTGAAAGCCATCCATTAAATCTGGAAGTCAGTTTCGTTATACATGGTTCAACAATATTAGCGGATGGGTTTGATGTTTAAAAGGATGGTTTTTAAATAAATGCATGATTGGCAGTATGATGTTGAAGAAGAGTCCTCATTGCGTAGCATATAGTTTATGGCTAGATTCGGTTGGACGATGAAAAAAACGTAAAGTTGGTTTTTGTGTAATCTTTGTAATTTCCTTGAATTAATACTGAATTAATCTTTAAAACTGGTGTTAATAATCCCATGTCATTTCTACATAAATACATCGAACATCCCTTTTAATCACGACTACAAAACCTATTTGCAAAAGAAGAAGAAAAGACAAAATACTTTTTCTATCACTCTGAAGTGTGTGACAGAGAGGAATTATCTCAATAGTTTCATAAATAAATATCATAGCCCAAGTAATTTTAAATAAACCATTTTCATCAAAATGATCAATTCTATATTGAAGTGAGTTTCGTTGTTATAACCTATGTTTAAAATTAAACGATTAAATGCATCTAATGGGGGAATTTTTAAAACAGCTGGTTGTGTGAACGCCTTTGCAGTAAAAAAAAAGAAAATGTCATATCTGGAAGAGAGAGATTTTGTTATTGGAAAAATAAAATAAGAACTACATTTTCTATGTCAGAAAAAACGATTTTTTTAAAAAAAAATTGTGTCATTTATGTAAAACGTCATAAAATCTTGTATTGAACATTGCCGATAAGCATTATTAAACTCTTCCCAGCGTTTTAAAATGCCCTACCGACTGTTCCTCTTCTCGACGAATAAAAAAGGAAAATTGTAAAATCTTTGAACAAATTTAGCAGAATCCTAATATCTAGAAATCGTTTTATCTATTCCTTTTGCATATATTCGTATGATTATAATGTATATTGTGGCGGAAGCAACTTTAACAGTAATTACGGCATCTTCTTTCTGACGAAGATCTTTAACATTCTTATCTTGTCGACTCTGTTGTATAAATAACTATTACGAATTTTTGAACAAATAAACAGAAAAATGGAACATGTTTTTTTTTTTAAATTAAGACTAAATTCCAAATATATTAAATGGTTTAGCCTCTTTCTTTTCGACAATTATTTAATGATTAAGAGGATTAAATAATTGGTTTCATTTTAATGAATTGTTATTATTAACAAATATAATGAGTATCGATTATGAAGAAATATCAAGGCAAGGGTCATTTAATTAATTTAGAAATAAGGTTATAGTTATCGCACTGGCCATAGCCGATGTGGTAATGCATCTGGCTGCCTCGTCGGAGGCCATGGGTTCGATCCCTGGGCTGGTAGTTAACTGGGTCCTTTTTCAACTGGTCTAGGTGCTATTAATTGACTAATAATACACCGAAAATAAATAGTTATGAAAAGTTTAAGCCCGTTGGCTGAGGCTTAGACTCCCATCTTCTTTACCGAAATTGAAAGGGAAATATATTTATCGCAGTAATATTGCTCCTTTGAGCCGGATGAACTTTTAGATTTACGAAATTGAATCATAAATTCAAATACTTTAAATAGAGATNTATGAAAAGTTTAAGCCCGTTGGCTGAGGCTTAGACTCCCATCTTCTTTACCGAAATTGAAAGGGAAATATATTTATCGCAGTAATATTGCTCCTTTGAGCCGGATGAACTTTTAGATTTACGAAATTGAATCATAAATTCAAATACTTTAAATAGAGATAAAATAAATTTTAATTTCTAAAATCTAATATCTCAGTAAATATTATATAACATAAATAATATGGATAATGATAAAGTTAATTGAAACTGGTTGATATTAATTGTGGATTCGCTGGACCATTAAAATAACCATAACAGGAAACCTCAAATTATGAACTTGATTGCAGTTTCAATAAACCATAACCGAAATGAACTAAACCAATATTTGAAATTAACCCTGCAGCGAGTACCTACATACC
>JXOV01027379.1:0-12425 GCA_001014945.1 Clogmia albipunctata
ATAATATGTAAATTAGCGAAACTCTTCAAGTATGTTCAATTGAATAAAGTGTAAATAAAAACTTATTTTGCTGGAAAAACTTCTGAGGGTCCTGACACCAAGACGCATGGACTGAATACAAATTTTGGCAGGATAGCCAAAGCCATTTATGTTACAAGATAGCTTAGTCAGATGCGAGCTAGAAACAGCCAAAATCCAGAAACACCCTATGCCTATACCTATGCCATTTTGTCCATATATGCCATTTTGTACATATTTCCCCTAGAATGCAATTAACAAATATCAAACACTGCCTTGAATTGGTCCACTTACATATTTGTTGTAAATTCGGAGAAATCGATGTCGACGATTATTCTAGGATCTAATTTTTTTAAATTGCATTAGTTATGGATAACGAATTTTGCGTGAAAAAAATAAAAGAAATTGTATTTCTCTCATACTTTTTGGGAGAGATGTCAAATTCCGAACTAACAGTTTTTTATTTGATTTTTTTTCAATAACGGAACAAACCAAATGTGTAATGTAATGTAATGTAATGTAATGTAATGTAATGTAATGTAATGTAATGTAATTGGACCAAACAACTCATGACTGAGTTATAGACAGTTAGTAAGGTAAAGGATCAATTTATTTTATATGGATTTTCCGTCGGTCACCATCATCCCAATTTAAGTGGGTTCTTACAAATGGAACGAGAACCTGAATTGATCCGTCATACACCCTCCAATCTTCGTACAGAATTAACCATCCACTAACCCACATAATTATCTCCAGGCAACCTTTGAAATTTTTGTTCCTAGTCAGAAGAAAATTCTTTTTCTAATTTTCGAGCAAAAAGGCTAAACCAAACAGTATCCCTATTATACCAAACGATACACTTTACTTTTATCTATCTACGGACATAAAATTTCCTAATATTTATTAAATTTTACAATCTCAACAATTAATTTCAATTCCGTTTGATAAAAAATAAACTGTCAACTCAAACGCACAGCCTGCCCCTCCTCATCGTGATGATATGATTAACATTCAAGTTTGCTTCCAAAGTTAAAACAATAAATATAATTACACATTTCACTACAATTTATAGCACTACTTCCAAAAGGTATTTCGATTACCCTAAGATCATTTTAACTTTATAAAATCGAGCATTTCCAGAAATTTTTTTGATTTAAAATAAGATGCGAATAATTACCTCTAAATGTTGAGTTTGTTTGTTGAGTAATTAATTTCTTATAAAATGTTGTTATTGATGGCGTCTGTAATTGATCTTCAAATTTATAAAAGATCGCTCCCTGGGAATTATCCATAACAGAATCTTCCTTCTTTAGTACTTCCCCGGTTTCAGTAAAGCATTTAATCGTAGTTACAATTTTTTGTCTGTTAATAGAAGTTAGTTGAATGCGTTGGCATCTTGGGGCATTTTCTGGACACACGACTCCAAAGCAATCTGAGCCTGAAAACAATGATTAAATTGAAAAAAAAATGACCAAATAGAAACACTTATTCAAACCTGAATTGACTGTACCCGTACAAAATTGAACTAAAAACACAACCAACAAACTTAACTTGTGCATTGCTTGGCAGAGCTTGTTATCTCGACTAAAACTTATTTGTTCATAGAACGGCAATTTATATTATTTACTAATTATAATCATAGATTAATAAATGGAAATTTCGATTCATTTTCATTCAGCAATTAAAATACTAGTTTCTTTAATGACCAATACCACAAAACAAGCTGATTCACAACGCATAGAATAACATCAGCTCTGAATTGCAGCAGTCACAATTAATGCGCTCAGATGAATGATTCAGAGTCGGAAAATCGGTTACTACAACACCATGTGCAAAATATCGCCTCATTTAAAGCTCATCGAACCAATGGAACTTTGCATTTGTCGCGAAGAAAACCTCGATACATAAGGTTCTTTACCACGCTCTCCCCGGTGACTCTTGTTCAGCAAATCTTTTTGTAAAATAAATTTATCATCGTTTCGAAAATTCGACGTTCTATTATTTAACATTCGCCCAAAATATTGATTTAATTTAAAACATATTTATTTAAAATTAATCGAATTTTACAGATAAACAATGCCCTCATAACATTCCTGAATTCCTTTGAAATCTGGTCTAATTTTGACAAACAGTTTTAAAGCATTCCTTATCTACAATAGCTACTAAAAAGTAATCATCAATCGAAAAATCTTATTCAATAGCTGATTAAAACTTAAATACACTTGAACAAATCATATTAAAATTATATATGATTTTCAACAGCTTTATATTTTTCTAAACTAATAACTTGTTTACAAAGCTTCAGTTGAAATAATCGTCTTTATTAATCTAAAAAAATTGACATATTTGACATGGAAATTCCTACTGATTTAAAAAATACTCAAAATAAATATCTATCAGACGAATTGATTTGTTTTTTATTGAATAATTGATTTATGTTTGATTGAGTTGGATTCTTTATGACAAGGGATTGTGAACACTATTTTTTGTTGAGTATTTATTCAAGAAAATTAATGAGATTACACAAAAATCAACTACATGCTCTTTTCATCGTCAAACCATACCTAACCTCAAGCTACTCGCTTCGCTCCAGGGACTCTTCTTCTATAATCATTCTCCCATTCCTACATATATTATGATTGCAAAGAAGGGCTATCAGTGCAGGGAGAAAACACCCTCACAATATTTATACATGATTTGTATAGTCCGAAATTACCTGAAAATCTTAAATGGACATATAATTAACAACAAACACCTTTTCTCTAAAGTGTATAGACTTATACCGCCCTCGTGTGCGGTGCTGAACGGCGGGTCCAATAAACACTTTTACATTATCCTATTCTGTTGCCAGGTAATAGTCACCTTTTGTCTAATATTTATTCGTATTCTTAGGGTTTTTATACTGTTATGGACTAATTTATGCGTTTCTCTTGTTATTGACAGTTAGTATCTTTAAAATATCATTATTTTATGGAAGGGCTATTATTGCAGAGAGAAAACAACCTCGCAGCACAACGTCATTGTACAGTCCGAAATTAGTTGGCAATTCAAACTAACAGTACATATTACGTAAATTAAACCTCATCTACACAGAGTCCAGACCTATACTGCTCTTGCGTGCGGTACTGAAATGCTAATAACACTTTTATCCGCTCCCATCCAAAGGCTCCTAAGATTACTTAAAGAGAGTACTATATTTATAGTATTAAGTTAATTAGGGTCAGTAATTATGTTAAGCAGGGAGAACTAGAGCGCAATACACGAAGAGGCGTATTGCTGTTCACCATACACCTAATGACACGTTTTCGTACACCTGGACAATTATCTTATCCAAATATTTTATTTGTGAATAAAGGCTATAATCCCCGAGCGGGTTCTGCGCCTACCAACCAATAACCAATAAGTTGAATTCTTTCCCATTCGAACCCTCTGCCGTCGCCATCCTCACAATCCTTCCGGCATCTTCGTAACTTTCCGTGTATTCTCCTTCCGCCTGAGTCCGAATCCAAACTTATAACTTATGTTATATTATTTTATGTAAAAATAACATATCAAAACAAGTTATTTAAATTCTTATTTCTTCAATAATCGTTCAATTTATTAAAATTTAAATGTTGAAAGTTTCAGTTTTAACCTAATTTTTGCAAAGTCATTTTTCATGCATGAAATTCTAACGATTTTATTTTTTAAACTAACTAAGAATTTTAAACTTTTGCTATACCATTTAAATATGTAAGCTTGTCTTAATTTTTTAAAGTTAAAATAAAACAAAATTAAAACCTTTGTATAAAAATTTGGTAGCAATTCTTAGCGTTCCGTTTCATTTCAAGCCATACTTGTGTGTTATATATGGAAATACTTTCCTGGCCACAATTCAAGCAGTGTGCCGCGTACGGAGTCACGGCTCATTGAGGTCTTTGCCACTCGAATTGTGTCTCCAGCGATGAAGAGCAAATTTAATTAGAACGAGTGCGACCACCGACTTGAGCAGAATGAAATACTAAAATTGTCAATATGTGTCATTTTAATTTCTTATCTTTGTAATCAAAGCATTAAATATATTTTTACTTTGCATATATTAAATTTATAACGTTTAAGTTCATTCTTTGTTCTGGTAAAGAAACAATTGAATTTCAGTTTATGTTCANCGACAAGAGATCGTAACTTCCAATCTGGCACCCTTTCTGGTCGGGGAGCTCCCGAAAAATAGGAAAATAACGTCTTCTACACTTTAATTCCTCGCGACTACAACACCTCATCGAGATGAACGAGAAAGAGAAATTCGCCGTGGAGTCGATGGCCGGACTGGGCATCAAGGCACTGGATCTTCAAGTCATCACTCATCAAGAATTCATCGAGAACTTTAAGCCGAATCCCGATTTCCTCAGTTTCATTGCCAAAATGAGCAGGGAGGTCGAGAAGAGAGAGCCTGGTGCCCTCGCGACACTGGGACTCGCAGCAGAGGAGCCAGCATCGGCAGCGGAGGAAGAAGACGGCGGCCCAGCGCAAGCAGAGGAGGCAACGGCGGCGCCGGAGGACGAGCCGNCGGCAATCCCCGAATTTCCAGTCCCAACTCCCACTACCACCATCGGATCTCCACAACCACCCAGCCAACAATGCTCGGTGCAGCGAACGAAGGCGAGAAGTAGCCGATCTCGACCAGGTCACAACGCTCCCAGAGGACGCCGACAAAACCATGTGAGTCACTGCTTTCGTGGTTTTCGCCGTGCTCATCGAAAGAGAAGGAAGAAATTTGTCACTTCACGTGGATCCCGTGGCCTTGCAAGAGTGCCCTGTGAAGATTACTGTCCTTCTCAGCCCTCTGAGTAAAAANATGCTCGGTGCAGCGAACGAAGGCGAGAAGTAGCCGATCTCGACCAGGTCACAACGCTCCCAGAGGACGCCGACAAAACCATGTGAGTCACTGCTTTCGTGGTTTTCGCCGTGCTCATCGAAAGAGAAGGAAGAAATTTGTCACTTCACGTGGATCCCGTGGCCTTGCAAGAGTGCCCTGTGAAGATTACTGTCCTTCTCAGCCCTCTGAGTAAAAAAATCGGGACAAGCCATACTTGTGTTTATATCAGAAATATAATATAATACCTCTAGAAAAAATAATGAAAAAATAAAACAGAACTTTATTTAATACAAACAACAAACAACATTAGGAATAATGGTAAAAATTTAAAAAAAAACCTTTATTTATAACAAATATTTGCTTTTTTCTATTCAGATTTGATATTTACAAGTTCCTCATAATCCTTAATTTATTTCTTCGCATATGAAATTGTGTTGATCGTTGCAGTTGAATTTGTTCCAACTTTCGTCAATTTCGTCAGTTGTGTTAATTACCAGGCACAGATTTTCATTCTCTTCATCAGAATTTGGTTCTTCAATCCCCCAAAACGGTTTCTTAATTTCTTCCCCAGAATCAACCCAAATCCAAGCGTTGTCTTCACCGGAATTTGAAGCACTTATCCAATAACTTCCATGAGACGTATCCGAAATATAATTAAACAACCCGTTATAATCGTAGTAATAGGGGACATTTTCAATTAAATTAAGGAGGCGATGACCATTCGATCGGCAAAATTCGGAAGCTTGGTAAAAAGTCACTGGGTTGTTGTGAAGAAACACTCGTCGTCCTGTGATTACGTCCGCTTCATCTAAAATAACAATAAATATTATTTTACATATACGATTTTTTATTAGATTAAATTAATTAGTTTTGCAAGTTTAATTTTTCTAAATTAAACTACTTTGAAGTTAATAATTTATTAAAATTTAAACATTATAAAAATATTAAATCGACATATAAACTGCTTCTAACTTGTTTAAGGACGCTTGTGGTTTTGGTTTTTTGGAGCCATTAAACCCCATTTTTGGTTATTTTTATTAATTGATTTAGTTGTTTCCATCTTATTTTATATATTTTAATGTATTATTGTTTATTTTTTCTATAAACCTGCTTTTTAATCAATTGTACTGACAAATATTGTTGTTTATTAATTTATTTAAGTAAAATAAATTTTCCCTTTCAATTCCTGTAAGGAACATGGGGGGTCGCAACCTCAACCAACGGGTTTGCAACATTTCGGTGACTGTTTGTTTTCAGTGTATTGCTAGTCAATTAATAGCACCTAGATCAGTTGAAAAAGGATCCAGTCAATCCTACCCGCCCAGGGATCGAACCCTTGACAAATAACCCAAAAACACACTGAGAATAAACCAAACTTTGATCTGAAATTTGTCATATTAAGTGGATGGTCACTCTATGCCGAGTCATATTTATCAGATTTCACTGTATATAAATCTAATACATACATAGTACGAGTAGTTATTGTCTTTAACTTTTATATGATCCACTAAATATTTTGGGAAACATTTTTTAAAAAAAAATAACTTACCTAATTTTTCGCAAACAAAAGGCCTACTCATATAACAAGACAAATCGTTCCAGCAAAATGATGAATTTCCTTTTGAGTTTGTTAAAAACAGGCAATGTTCTTCGTCTTTATTGTTATTTGGTTCTCCAGGGACCCAAAACGTTTGTTGAACAGCTTGTCCGGAATTCAACCAAACCCAGTCCCCTTCATTGGCCAAGTCTGTCGCTCCCAGCCAAGACCCTTCGAAATACATAATATTTCTCGAAACGTGATTCCGGAATATTTCATTGTCTGGAGCCGAACTGATCGTTAAAAGTTGAGCTCCTTCCGATTGACACGTTTCAAAGGCCTCGAACCAGTTTAAACGGTTTTCATGGACGAATAAAAGACGATTTCCAAAGCGAAAAGAGGAATAATCCTCGCCCGACACAAAATTAAACACTAATAATAAAACCACCAAATTTAAAGTCTTCTCCATTTGAGTTCAAAAGCGTAATCAAAAATGTGGAACTTTGTCCAGACACATACCCTTTTCATATCCAAGTTTATGTCTTTAAATCGCCAATAAATTAATTACGGAAGTGTTTATCAATCGAAATAAATGCATTTATTGTCCAATAAATAGTAATCTTATCTGTCGATGTCTTTTAGGTAATCAGTCAGTATAGTATTTTTTAAATTAGTCGTAATATTTAAATTCAGGGACTCTCTCTCTCTCTGGTGTTGTTTCCCTTTTACGTTTTATTTTTATAATAATTGTATTTATTTTAAATAAAAAATAAAGTAATTTAAACTTTTATAAAATTTGAAATTTTTTCACTGTAAATAATACTGACAAGAGATGTGATTATTTGAAAATTAAATAAAATTGCATATGTGTTTTCTTAAAAATGGATAAATTTCCAAAATCGAATTTAGTTCTAAATGTGGTTAATGTCTAAACTATGTTGTACTAAATGGTGTGTGTCCAAAAATAAGTCTGTCATTTGTAAATCACCTCAATTTTACTGGTGTACACCTGTCAAAAATGTAACGGTTTTTTCTCGAATTGGGAAAACATTTTCCGATACAAAATGTAGAATGTTTTCATTTAAACTCCGAACTTATAATCTGTAAGACCTTTTTGATCTATTTATAAGCTTTTAAGGCACTGTTATTTGCTTGGGAAAAAGTTATTTTTGTAGGTTAGTTTTAATTCCTCTATTGTTGTACATCCGGTATTGACCAATACCTCGCATACCTCATCCTCGACAATTTTACTGAAAAAAAGTGTTTTTTTCTCAATTTTGAATAAAAAATTCGGATACAAAAGGTGGACTGTGTTCTTTTTCACCCTGAATTAAATAGTTTTTATGAAACAAAAAGAGTTTAAGAGTCTTTTGTGGAACTGAAAAAATTCATTCGGCGCCTCCACTAAATATGTTTGTAAAACATTTTAAGGTTTGGTGCTTTGCGGAGACACCTGGTATAGTAGTCAAAATAGTAGAAATATCAAATCAATTTTCCTTACTTTTTTTCGAACTTGTGAAAAGGAACTTTTGAAAAATTCTATTATACAATTTGCAACCTTCTTAAATATCTATAATTTTCTTCTTTTTTTTAATATTTGAAAACTGGAATATGAATGAAAATGATTTGACAAAAACTGTTTTTTGGATAATCAAATAAATTAGGTGAAGAATGCACTCCTGCGCTAAAAATACGAATTTCCAGATCCACACTCCAGGCTAACCATCATCCAAATTGAAGTGGGCTCCAACAACAGTAACGAGATCCTGAATTGATCCGTCATACACTCTCCAATCTTCGTAAAGAATTATCCAACCTCTAACCCACACAATTATCTTCAGGCAACCTGTGAAATTTTGATTCTTAGAAGAAAAATTTTTTTTTCAATTTTCAAGCAGAAAGGCTAAACCAAACAGTATCCCTATTATACCAAACGGTACACATCACTTTTATCTATCTAGGGACATAAAATTCTCAAATATTTATCAAATTTTACAATATCAACAATTAATTTAAATTCTGTTTGATAAAAAATAAACTGCCAACTTAAACGCACAGCCTGCTCACATATAAAATAATTGAAACTAATTTATTAAAAGAAAAACATACGAGTAAAAGAAAATTTATAGTAAATTTAGGAAATCGAAACAATAAGTAAAAGGCACAATTCGAATTATATACTTTTTATTAAATATTTTTCAAAATCGAATAAAATCCGTTTAATATAAATGGCTACTTTAATGATCTCGCACTTTCATCCCCCAACGAATATGTCCTCAATAACAATTTTAGGTAGAGAGATGATTATAGCTCAATATTAATCAAGTTTAGGATTAGTAGTAGTAGTTGCACTGATACACAGTTGAATTAGTAGATGTATCGTAGTATTAGTGTCCATTTACATCCAAACTAGGAATATAAGACCTTAAAGATATAGAACTTTAAACCAAGTAAATATTTGATCCAATTTTTAAAACTGGGAGCTGATTCGAATTTCACAACGATCAACCCATCCTCATCTCAATTTATAATTTATCAATAATATAATCTCTATACAAAATCGCTAAACCGTTTCGTATAAAAGCTAAATACTTTTCAGTTTTCACCATTTCCTATACATTTTATCAGTTTTTTTAAACTGTGTGTTTACAATCCTAAATATGGTTCATAAATACATAGCTTGGATCGAATCATAAGAAAATCTCTTCATAATCAGGGGAGAACAAACTTAACGCTATTTATTAAATTTTCCTCCCATGCGTCATACATTACTTTTTGCAATTTTACATCAATTGTATTTTTTTTATTCTCCACTAGACCCTGTATAATTGTTGGATTGCTCTAAATCTAACTAAACTATTACAGATGCAATAACAACCTCATTGAGATGCTGCCCATATTTTTTTTGGTTTATTTAAAATAATAACCATAGAAATTAACACAAAATTTTAAAACGATTGCCAGAGTTTAGAAGCTTTTTAAAATACATTTCATTTATCAGTTTCCCAAATTTTTTGGCACGAATCCCATTGGATTTGATCCAATTTTCATTATATTATCATTATATAGCTTAGTGCTTGCGATTATCCTTTCCAAATAGTTTCTAACTATAACAAAACCTTATCTTAAACAGTCACATTGTCGTTTTTATTTTTATATTTTTTTCATTATTTATTAATTTTCTTGTTTTATTTTAAATTATTGGATTGGAAGACGAGAAATCTCTCTCTTTTTTTTCATCTAGCAACTGACCAATATTTCTACTCTTTAATCAGGTGGTTTCATTTGATTTATTTTTTTCTCTTATTTAACAAACAATTTGTCCTTACTGTATCAGTTTCGAGTTTCTAACAACGAGGTTCTTTGCATTGCATTTGTTAAAAAATTAAATAATTTCTCTCTGTATGTGTGTGTGGGGCTTAACAATTGATTTTTTTATTTTTATTATTCGGCTCTTTTCTCAACAAAATACATTCACTTTTTATCATATAAATATATAGTTTTCTTAGTCAAATAACGCCTTACTAAAATACTATCTCTCTTCATAACCACTTTTTTATTATTTGATTTAGACTGAGTCACCCTCAATCGAGGAAATCTTACTCTTTGGGATATTATCGTTATTGTACTGATTAATACGTCTTCTGTATTTGGTTTCTTATTAAGTAGTTTTTTATTCACTATTTTCACATAGTGATTTCTTCTTTCATTTCGATTTAATCATTACAATCATCTCTTTTAAGAGGTAAAAACGACTTTTTAATAAATAAAATTAGAATATTCAACTTAAAAGTCATTTTTACTTTTCTATTTTTAAATTTAAAACTAATTTTTAGCTTTTGACGAAAATAGATTACAAACACAAAACTTTTCTTCATTTATTTGGTAATAAATTCAATTAAAAATCACTTTATTTACGAACTCTGTTCCAATTGTCATTTAAATTTGAAATAATTTACTACATTGACTGATATGTTTTTAATTTGCTTTTAAATCAAGTGGGATTGTTTTAGAAATTCAGTATAATTATGATAGATATAAAAACCTAAGCAGATGGCTTTAGATTTTATGTTTCATCACATTTAGTATGTGAACCATATGTCCGCCACTGTAGTCAAACCCAACGAACCATAGACTACAAAATTAACACTCTAGTTTCCGTCAAGATGATCCATGGAATTGTCCACGTCGTTAAAGTGAGTTTCGATGTCTGTTTAAAATAACAGAAACGACACTCTGGTCCTCCTCGCGTCCCCCTTGGCTCTTCGAGCCATCCCGTACTGTCACATGCCCCCCTCCTGAAACAAATACGAAAGATTTTAGTTGATTTATTTAGGAAAATTTGATGATTGGAAAACAATTTTTTAAATCAATGAAGAATTCAGTAAAAACTCTTATATTCCAGTTTGAAACGGAATTTTTTATAAACTGAAAAAAAAAAATCAATTTTAAACAGTCTAAACTAATTGGAAAATTTTTCGTTGAAAGTATTTCTTAATTGATTTTGAAATATTGGATTGGATTGAATACCATTCAAAAGCAATAACGAAATATTGTTTTTAGTTTATTTGAGTTAAAACTATTTTCATTGGTTTTTCTTTACTTTATAAAATACTTTAAGGAATAAAGATTATTATAACAAATACAGTCGCCTCTCAATAATTCAAAACGCGAGGGACTCTTAAAAAATCTCGAAATATCGAGGGTTCGAATTATCAAGCGATTCCATTGCTTCTGCTCTGACTGATCAATAACTTTTTAAGTGAAAAGGCACTTGAAATGCTGCAACAACAAATTTGTAACTTTGAAAAATATATTCCTGAACATTTTTAATTTTTCTCAATTATACGATAATAATAAAATGTAGATAATTATTTAAAATTTTTATTAAAAAACATCATTTTTAATTATTATAAATAAATTTAATAAGAAAAAGGAATTTTCTTAATGACTTATAAACAAGTAATGGCGCAAAAACAAAATAAATAAAATTGGCGGGTCCGTTTAAATTCGGTCTAAGTGCTATTAATTGACTACTAATACACTGAAAACAAATAGTCATGGAAAGTCTAACACCCAATGGTTGATGTTGAGACTACCCCCAGTTCCATACCGGAATGTTGTGGGAAATATTAAAATTATTATTAAAAAAGAAATCGTTAAAGGATAGCATTTTAAACACTGTATAAAATATTTGATTTTAATTTAAAAAAATTTAGATTGCAAAATCACACACCCCTAATGAAAAAATTTTAAAAAATCGCATCCCTTACGGATACATTGAACTATTACTTTAAAAGATGATTTTAAAAAACGGAACTTAATATAAAATAAAATGGTTAGTGAATAGAACAGAAAAGGAATGAGCCAAATGAAGCATTACAATCTAGGTGATTGTATTATCAACAGGGGAATATATACACCGACGAGAAAAATGATAGAACACCTGTCACCTATCACAATTTTTTGTTTTACATTAATTATAGGGGAAGTATGTACAAAATGGCATGGTGTTTTGTTTTTGGGCCATAATTCTTTATGGGTAGCACATACCAACGCCATATTATACAGTAATCATGTTAAGTTATCTATTTACTAAAATTATTTTGCAATTATTGCAAAAAATGAGCAGAAACAAAATTAGGCAGCTTTAAACACAAGTCGGCGAAAAACGGTTTTTTAAAACCATATGGACAAAATGGCATACCTCTAAATTCGATGTAATTATTGGCATAATTTAGCAAACAAAACCCTGTGTTCGTCTAGGAGCGTATGTCCATGTACTGTTAACCCAATGCCATAAATTTACCATCCTCTTCTGGGTCTAGATTTCGAAAAAAGGTCTTTAGAGTTTTTAAATGAATATTTCTCCTCATTATAAGGATAAGTATTAGGAAAATTTCGACTTCGATATTGTCTTGCCTCCAAGACTGCCGCTGAGATGAGTTCTTATAATTTCTGGGCATTTTGGATATCTATAGACAAAATATGTCCGGTTTAATTAGATAAATACCA
>JXOV01027392.1:2765-15054 GCA_001014945.1 Clogmia albipunctata
GAAAAGTTTCACTTTTTATTGAAGCATAAATTAAGGAAAACAAGTACTTTTTATATCAAAATTGGGAAAAAGCAAATTAAGTCAAACACCTGTTATTGTAGATTGAATGACCAATGCATTAGTCAATAATTGTTTCGAGTTGTATTGGAGGTTTTGCAAGGAATTTTTTAAAATAAATTTTTGCTTTGGAAATACAATCGATAATAGTTATTTGTACACTTAGGGTAGAGTACACATAATTTTATACATTTGTAATCTAGTGTCTTTGATTCGAAAAATCTCAAAAATTTTAATAAAATAATCTCAGTACATTATTTTATTATTATAGTACGTGAGCGTGAGACAAAGTAACAATTTTTGTTTTTTGTCTCACTAGAGAAGAAAAACTCATTTTGTATGGATGCTATGAGTGAACAAAAGCTTACTTTGAACGCATCAAATGTATAAAAATCTATGATTTATATTTGTATATAAGTTAAGCGTCAATAATCAAATATTCAATAGTCAATTTTAATTGTTTCAATAACAGGTTCTGGAAGCTTAAAAAACGCATGTATTAAGAATAATAACAGGCACTTATTCTAAGATGGATACTAATGAGAGCAAATCACTATCGAAAACCTGTAAATACAGAAGGCATGTAAAGAATCATTTGTGGAATTGCTAATTAAAACAATTAAAAACAAGGCACAAATCCGTCAAAACCCCATTTCATCTTTTCGTCCATTATTTTTAAATGTGTTCGTGACTGGATATTCCATAGTCCAATTCAAAATTAATCTGAGTACCCAATTGCTTTATTAAGAGAAGTGACAATTTGTATACATTTATTTTCATTTGCCAGTTGATTTTCAAATCGAAACTTTATCCTTCAAATATGGAGGAAGATGTGTACAAAATAAAATTATCACAGTTATAAGATTTCCCATCTATAAATTTGATTTTCAACAAAATTTTTATTTAAAACTATTGATTTGTGTAACAGAATTTGTATTGCTAAAAATTTGTCGTTTCTTCTTCACGGCGATGCTTTATTACTGTTTTCTCCGCATCAAATTTTCATATTATAAAAATTAAAATTATCCTATTTAAAAAAATCAGAATAAAGATATTTTAAATTATATGGATAAAATTTGTAGTATTTTCATAGCAATTTATAAAATTATATAAATGTTCATAATGTCTATCGTAATCTATATATAACAATTTCAATGACGGAAATAAACTATTTTTTATTTACAGTTTCAGATTAAGTTTAAGAGTTGAATTTCTTTCTAATATTTTAGAATTTCTACTAATAGTTAAATATACTATTACATTTAGATCTATATAAATCTCAAATCTAATAAATCTAGTATCAAATTCAAAATCTACCAAAAATATTACTAAAATTGATCCATAAGAACTATAGTTGCAGATTATCCAATCCTTATACTCTAAAACAAACAAAAAAATATTGTTTGATTTTTAATAGTTATTTAAACAACGTGTAGGAAAAATGAACCATAGTTAAACTCAAGTAGAGGTGTTTCTAATAGATACGAGTGTTTCATTATGTGTTTTTCCAACCTGTTTTTTACAAGATTTTATACAATTCGCATAATTATTAGCTATTTTTTGGCGAAATATGAAGTAAAGAATGAGAAGACAACCCAGTATTAAATTAAGGTCTAAATACCTACAATTAAGGGAAGTACTTGTAAAGCGAATAGAACGTTTGGTCTCTATTTTTCAAAATATCACGACAACCTTGCACCATGCACTGTATCACTGATATGCCCGTGATAGCACTCATAATTTAACCACATTTAAAAGCCATTATCAACATTTAAAAAGAATTTTTCTTTTTGTCATTTAATGTGAAAAAAAAAATTAAATTTATTAATAAGTCAGAGCCTACATTATTCTAGAGATATGAAAAACGTCAAATTATATTTTCATTCTACGCTACTACGATTATAAATTATAATTTTTAGTATTTTGGTACAAAGTACTAATTTCGTGTATTTACACGATTTGTAATTATCTGGAGGTATTGAATTTTACTTTATTCAACACTGTAT
This sequence comes from Clogmia albipunctata, assembly GCA_001014945.1. Classification (NCBI taxonomy): domain Eukaryota; kingdom Metazoa; phylum Arthropoda; class Insecta; order Diptera; family Psychodidae; genus Clogmia; species Clogmia albipunctata. The sequence goes on from JXOV01027392.1 coordinate 4,829, forward strand.
GATTATAAAACAATTTCTAGAGGAAGCATTGGCTACTAAAATGTAAACATTTTGCAACAGAATTGTATACAAATAATTAATTTTGATAAACGATTTCTTTTTGTGAATACGAGAATATGTAAAACAATCATGCTTTTAAATTAAATAAAAAAAAATATTTAAAATAATCTACTCGAGTTAGACTTAATAAATAATTAAAAACAAGAAAATGTGTCATTGTTTATAATAGTATGTAAAGATTCAAATAATTAAAAATATTTATTCCAATAAATACAAAATTTGATGAAGTTATTGAAATCTCAGGGTCCGTTATCTATAACGATATACGATTGAAATTGAATCGTCATGGCATTTCGATTCTTTTACAAAAAACCTAACAATGTTAACTACATTTCAAATTCATCTGACAATATACTGACACAACCTACAATTTCCGTTATAGTTCAATGATCACCTGCTTTTCTAGGATATTTATTCACAATTATATTTGATTCGTCCTTTTAGGAGGCACATATTAATGGCTTGTGAAGGAAGAGTGTGCGAGTGAGGTTGTGTATGATGATATGGTTGGAGAGACATGTGAATACCACCGACAATAACAACAACAACAACGGCAACAACAACAACAAGAGGAGGAGGAGTAGTTGGAGGAAGAAGGAAGAGATCAACAACCACCATCATCATCCGGCAGTACGTTGAACGAGCTATAAATCATGGTGAAACGCCACAAACACTTGACGCCAATTTCGAGCCGAAAAGAAAAATATTCCCTCCTTCTAGCTCACACAAGGCAAGGCAAGGCAAAGCGAGGAGCAAGCATAGAAGCTTAGAAGAAGACGAAGAAGAAGTCATACATAATGGAACCATTTACATTCACGCTTTCTCCGCCGATAAACAAGACACTCGGTCCCACTTCTCATTGTTATGTGGTGGATGTGCGTATTGCGACGATGTGACTGACATTTATTTCATTTATGCCAAATATTATTGCCTATTATTTTATATACACCATGCCCATAAAATATTATTGTGCCCGAAAAATAAGCAATTTAAAATTTTTCGGGCGGGCAAATTTTCACCGAAGCACAGCACACAGAGATGAAGGAATGACATGAACAATAAACACCAAAGGCATCAGCAGCAGCAGCAAAGAGTGACAGTTAGTGGGGACATTTCATTGGAGAGCTCTCCGTCTCCCTGCTTTGCCTGGAAGCGATTTCGGTGTGGCTGGTTTTCAGTCCGGAGATCCGGAGCAGGAAGTGAACCAGCTCCAGGCCCGAACACACTGTTTAATCCAACATTTATTACCACACTTACTACACAGCTCAAAAGTCTCCATTTGGCCCTTAACACTTCATTCTGCAATGCCCAAATCTCATTTGCATAACTTTAATATAATAAGTTCTTATACGTTATTTTTTTGAAAAACAAACGTCTGAAAAAACAAAAATTATCTATTATTTTGGGGATGCTATGAAAATAAAATAATAACCGATCATTTGCTGTGTCCAATCTCACAAGTTTTTCAATATAACTTTTAATTAATTGTGCAACGGTTTAATTCGCAATTAAACTCACAATAAAATATTCTTTGCTGGGCCCCGTTTCTGTACGTTCATCAAACAATTCTCTTTCACAGTCGCATAGGATTCCAATGGGAAGTAAACCCGAATGGGTCGCTATATTTGAGTTTAAAATTTTTCCAAAAATATAATTCGATTAATTTTTCAATTTTAAGTTCAATATCAAGTTTTTCAAATAAAAATACACAATGGAATGATTGAGTAAAGTGCTTAAAAATGATGTGATTGTAAAAACTAAGTTGCAAAACAAAATTGTGGACTTTTCTAGAATTGGAAAATGTTTCATTTGCATCTAATCGATGTATAAAACAAAAGTTTTGTTTTCTATAAATTGAAGATAAAAGTGCTTTAATCATGTTGATGGGTTATTTTGGTGGAAAAAATTGGTTTATCTGCGACATTAATATTTTACCTCATATCTAAATAAATACTTCGTTTTCTCCAGCGAAAATAATAAGATCATTTTAAATTTATTTTATATAATATTCATAAACATCCATAGTAATCTATGAAGAATCTTATGAAGAAAATGAAATAGAAATTCCGCTCTGACTAATTCTCTCGATCTTTCCTTCTCATTCTACCAGATTGGGAGTGACTATTCTTGACTTGATTCAAACTATATCCATTCTTCGTTTATATTAGTAAAAGTAAAAAATATGGCCAAAAATAAAGATATTTTTGAAATAACCTGAAATAAGAACGATTTTTGTTTCTAGAAAGAACAGTTTTACCTTGTATGTTGTAGTTGTAAATTTGGTTAACAGTGCTGGTGATTTTATGGAAACGGCCCCCTGAATAGTGTTGTTATTAAAATGAACAAGAAAAGGAACTAATTCATAAATGTGTCTGTTGTTTTCTTTAATCATTATTGTCTTAACAGTAATTAATATTAAGCGATTTAAGATTTTAGAGATATAGTTTATTTAAATTTTAAAAATTTAAATTTTAAATACCAAATATTATTTAACGTTTAATAATAACTGAGATTAAAAACCATATATTTTTTTAATAGCGTCAACAAGCAAGTGAGTCACAAATCGTTGACTAATCAAAGGAAAAGTGCGCAAATGATGCTCATTGTAATGTATCCCAGTCAACGTAAGGGTGTCATTAAGGACAATGTTAGCATTTTATTCAAATTAATTTTTCACAGCACCGGAAAGAAAACCTCATATTTATCCCCGGAAATGGACAACTCAACAACTATCCAGCTTTTCATTGTTGGTGACTTTTTGAACCTTTACAAAAAGATGGGGTTTTATTCAATTAAATGCCATTCAAATGGACCTGCAAAGGACATTTTATCTTCTGTATTTTTCGGGTTAGTTTCTACATTAATAATAAAACGAAGTATAACTCACATCCATTTGAAACTAACAATGTTATTTTTATTGTAAAGGGCACTTCAATATTCAGTAAATTCTTGAGTTAATTTATAATATTTCATTTTTAAATAAAATATGAAAAGTAATTATTGAATGTAATAGATATAACATAAGTGCTAATTTTGCTTAAAAGAATATATAAATTATTTCTATTGAGATACTCGAAACTTAGTAAAAATTATCTTTTTGAATTCTTCCTTATAAAATAGATTTTCGACACATCCTGTTTTCAATTGGTTTAACGTAATCAAAGTTTTTCGAATGTACTATTTATGCAATTACGAATTTTTCAAAATTGACAAATGAATACCAAATTTCCAAATATTGATTTGATATGTGATTAGCACATGAAGAAATGATTCTGTATTGAGCCTAATTATTGAGAGATTTTTGCCACCGAAAAAGAACACACACATTTTATAAAAGACCATACCTATCATAACTTTCATCTGCATACATCCATTGAATGGCAGCAAATTACTAGTATTATAGAAACATCCGGTTTATCTATTCAATTCTGTGCACGCCATTCTAGTATTGAAAATTCATCTGGTTAAACGAATAATTTTGTTTGTTCGACAATTTAGGGTGGGGATATTATTTTATTAAATTTATTTAAGCAAGTATTAATCACAGAATGAGAAATGAATTTTGAAAGTAAAAAATTATGGTCTAATCAAGGCTCAAATCTGAGTCCCTCAAGTTAAATTCTATGATAATCTTGTTTATTTTTTCTAAATGAATTTATTGTACGATCTTAAAAATTTTCCGAGTCTAATCCCTTGCAGTTGAAGTTTATTTTTTTACCCCACATAAAATTAAAAAAAGGTTAATTTTATTAAGGTTTGCAAAACCGGCCATAAACTCTTATATAATCTGAAATTTTAGTTCAGCGTCATACTTTTAAAAGATTAAATGCTTAGGAACACACTGGCTAGTTGCGGTTGATTATTTGACTGTTCAAGCACTTTAATAGGTATCAGCAAATTCATGTTTTATCAACCATCTCGAAATGACGGAAAAAGCCATTTAGATTGTGATTAAACAGCGTCAAACATAGGATGATATGAATCATTCTAAACAGAATCCAAACGATCTTTGAATTCGCTTAGAGATTAACCTTCCAAAATCAAGAATCTAATCACCAATATCGTTCGGTTTTCTTTTCATTTTTCAAAACTCTGCCCAAACGCTCGTTTTTAGACTTGATTAAAATAAAACTACTAAAGTTGGCTAATCTTTTAATAATAAGGGTCTTGAAAAATGTACTAAATAAATATGGAATTAAACTTACTTATTGACCCCCCCACGTGATTTTTTTTTAATTTTTGTCGTTTATAATATATTGTAATCGTTACTTAACAAGAAATTTTGTTTTCATAATCTAACTTAAATAGTGAATTTTATTCTATTGTCTATTAAAATACATTACCATATTAGGTTAGTAACTACTTAGAATAAATAAAAAATAATAAAATTTTGAAAATAAGTTATTAAATAAAAATATTATATAAATATCACTGAGTTTAATGAAAAATGAATCTAAAAAATTGAAATTTAACAAAAATTTAACATTATTTTTCAATTTGCAAAAAAACCCAAAGCTTACCATCATTTTTTGCTACAATAATTAATTCAAATCATGTGAAAATAATTGTTAACAGAAACCGAAGGAAAACCATTAATGCAAAGCAATCTAATAAAATTTTGCACATAAAATACATTTAATCAGGCTGCGAATTGCGTGGCAAAGTCTTCACAATCCGGGGCTGCCTAATTTCGGTCGTAAAACCTTATTAAATCTAATTAAACTTTATAGGTATTTAATGATTTCGAATGAGAGAGTGGGATTATAGTTATTCGCAAATTTGCCGACGGATTGACATCGAAACGGAACGAAATTCAGCATGGAAATGCGAAAATTCTGACAAACTGGATCCGATTTCTCAAATCCCTGGCTCAATTCTACATTATAACGTCTTTTTGCGTCTACTCCTGTTGCAAATTACTCGCGAAATCTGGCTTATTCCGGGTTTAAAAAAAACTGAGAAGACGAGAAAACGAAGAAAAAGCGTGAAAGTGCTGAAAAAATATGAATTTGTTATAAGTAAGAGCTTGCCGCATTGTTATTAAAGATTCAGCAGGATATCTGGCAGCCTCTTATTATTCCGACTTAACAGGTTCCGCTCATCTGAACTGCCGGTGTGCTGCCATTGGTGCTGACAAGATACGATTTTCCACTCTTAAATTTCCGTCAACAAAAATTAACCCAAAAAGTATTGGGCACAACTGGAAGTTTCTGAAATTTTATTCGGCCCTATTTTATGCACAATTTTATTAATTTAAAATTAAATTTACCTAAAAATCATAATTTTTTAGCCACAAATTTATACAACAAAGTCGATAAGATAAACACAACGGTTGTTTTAAGACATGAGCGTAGCGAGTGCCTTAAAGAAAAGTTCAAGTGTTTAATAATGGTTGTCGACGGTATTTTGTAAAAAAATTTTAGGCTTTTTGATTAAATTAACACAAAATCTTAAAATTTATTAAAATTTTTATAGAAATACATGTTGCTCTGTACCTTTGTTGCTCAATGCATTTTGCGAGAAGAGGATAGAACATTCCTATATTAAAAATAAATTCAAATAAACCAGAGTAACGGTTTCACAATTTTATTAAACTTTAATTTTATTGCGCAGATCACTGAATTTAGAGAAACTTTTTCACTTTAGGTTTCTTCGACACAGATTCAAATATTTGGATAATGCGAGGTGGTTCCTCAATGTTTTTCAGTAAAACCTCCTGTATCAAAATATCGTTCAAGTTATAACTTTAAATATATTTAAATGAGTTTTATTTACGAAGGTTACACTTTAATGTTAAAGAAACGAAATCGATTTTTATTATTTTTCTGCACTTTTGTTCCTTAAAACGAAACTAAAATTTGTTTGGTAAAGTCGTTTTTATAGCACAAGTGCTTTAAAGAATTCATTAAAGTACTAGTACTTTTTTTATAATTAAATTGTAACCTTCGTGAAAAAAATCCAACAAGTTTATATGGTCGTCTGTTTTGATGGGCGTGACTTACCTGTGATTTGCCAGTATTAACGATTTTTTTTTCAAATAAACCACTTATCGGAAATTATTTAAGTACGTCTTTCGGCTATGAGTAAGGGAGGATACAAAATATTCGGCATTTACAATTTTAAATTTAGAACCGCTTAACCAAACTTTTAATAAATCGATTTTTTTTTATTTTTGTGTAAATGTATTTAAAAAATGCATAAAATTTTGTATAAAACACGGTCGATAAGCATTATTGAACATTCGGGCCTTCTTTCATAGCATACCTTTTTCAGTCATAAGTTTGTCATAAAATTTAAAACCAAAGAGATTATATTTTTAGTGTTAAAAAAAGTTCTAGACTGTATTAGTTTAATATATTTTCGTAATTTGGAACAATTGAAGAAAAGAAAAATAAATGTTATTGTATGATAATTGAGTATTTACATTTTAAATAAATGAATTGAAATATTACTATATTATCATTTTAATATTTTCTACACTCAATAGAATGAAAGTGACGATGAGGAACGGATCGGAGACTGCAACGACAAGTTGGATAAAATGAAATTTAAAACTATTGAATCCTCATGGAAGACAGAAGACTCAAAGGCGTCCAAGACACACCACAGATTAACCAGCACTTAATTGGATCCCCAACAACCGAACCGATTTCCAATTCTGCCAATCAGGGCCATTCTTGATCGATATTACATCACTTCTCCACAGAAATAATTGCTCTTTATCCAATTAATTTTCTAATTTAAAATGGATTTCAGGACTTTATACTTATACCTATTACTTACCATACATTTAAATTTAGAACCAGACTAAAAGTTAATAGTTATGAAATAATTTTATATTAATTAATTTCAGAACTGTGTAAATAATTATTTCAATAACTGTTAAACCATTCTTTTTCTAAGAAAAAATGGCTTATTATTAAGTTTGTAATTAATTAGTTTCTAATTTAACGAAAATTCGTCTTTCTAAAACCTTAAATTAATTTCGATTTCTAAGAATTAAGATTTAAGAGTTATGAAGTTATTTACAAAATTAGATGGTCAATTATTTAGTTTTTTAATGTAAAAAATTATTGAATATAAAATTTTTAAAAATTTAAAGAAAACCCTTGATTACGAATATCCTAAAACCTATGAGGACTTTAAAATCTTATGACCGATTGTAGTGGATTATACAATTTAAAACTATCTGCTGAACTGTCTTAAACTCTGACCACTTTTTCCTACATTTTATTTCACATAGCGAGGAGAGGGCGAAAAGTCGATGAACAAAAGCGGGAAGCTGTGAAGAAAAGGGAGCATTTTGCGAGGAGGAAGAGCAAAAGTCTCGGAACAATTGAGAGGAATTAAAATGTCATCTTGCATACTTGAGTAAGTTTCTGCACATTATTTGATCGGAAATTGACTCCTCGCTTCAATTTAATTAAAATCGAGTCCAGAGCTGTGAAGTTTTTGCTTCTTCTTCTATAAAATAATAATTAAAAACAGTTTTTGTTGTGATAATCGATTCCTTCGTCTCTAGTTAATTAAGATTGGAATTGAATTCGGTTAAATTAACGACCATTTCTTTAAGTTTCAAAGAAAATCATCCAATTAAGAGCTAAATCTTTGAAGTCAGTCGGTACAGAAAGCACTGCTGCTGATTATGGAAATGCCTTTAAAAGGGATCTATTCCTCATCCCTGATTTTATCCGGATTCCATCGGAGCACATTTATCTATTATCGTGCCAGACATAAATTAGTAGCAAAAGCCCTCAAAACCAGTATGTTTGTCGCAAATAAAAACGGAATTTCCATTTCGCAAATTTCACAAAACCAAATTTATGACGAATCCGTTTGGCTGCATCCAGATCCTTCTTCCTTTTTATGCTCCTTCTTTTCTTCTTCTGATTTTAGTGTTCCCTAAAAGCTATTCGCTCCCCTGTCCCGATCTGCCACCGCTGCTGCTGCTCCTTCGAATAACCGATAACTCAAAAACGTTTCCCTTCGGATGATTGCATCGATGCCAAACCGCTTCAGCTTCTGCTGTCTCTGCTCGATGCAGAAAACCGCTGCTCCGCAATAGTTTGGAGCCGACCCAAAACCCCAAACCAGACAACGACGACGAACAGTCACAATAACAAGATCTCAGATTGCGCAAAATACACATAAACCGAGCAACGAGCGTCTTCTTGATGAATAGTTGATGTGATTTTTGCAATCCGCAAAGGATGTGTCGGAATAGCATTCACATTCGGGAAACAGTTGTCTTCAATTTGGAAGTGTTGTCTATATAATTTCTAATCACACTTCTAACAATATTTCCAAATTTATTAATTTCCAATTTAAAGCTCATAAATGAATTAAAAAATATTAAATCTAATAATTTCATAAACAAACCTTCAGTTCAATAATATTATTTACCCAATTTTGATATAAAGAGTACTTGGTTTCATTGCTTTATGCTTCAATAAAAAGTGAAACTTTTCTAAATGAAACATCATCACGTCTTGAAAAACTGAATGAATACAGGCATGAAAAATGTACTATAGAAATGAAAAAATACAACTTCATTCACAAATACATCTTATCATTCGACTTCTTCTTATTCTAGTCTGGAGATTGAAACATCAAAATGTTTCATTAAACGTTATGTTTCTATTTTTTAAAACTACAAAAAGGCCCTAGAGTATCAAAGTTATGTTTCCCATATAAATATTTAATTAGTTTTAATTTGTTTTTATGCGATTTTACAAATGAAAATAGGGGAAAATAGCATTCGTTTCTTGACCTTTAATTCAGTTTTCTCGAAGAAAGCTATTCGCGTCGTCGACTTCGTCTCCTAGCGGAAACAGCCTTCTTTCTTGAAAACCGAAACCTAAAGCGTTTTGATACGAAAATAACTTTTGCTATTATGTAATTCTTTACATCAGATTTGAGATACAGAATTATATATTTTTTTATACAGTCGCCTCTCGATAACTCGAAACTCGAGGGATACTCATTATATTTGAAATTGTCAAGAGTTGGAATTATCAAATGGTTGCATTGCTGTTGCTCAGACTTACCCAATACCTTTTTAAGAGAAAAGGCCCCGACATGCGGCAACAACAACTTTGCAACTTGAAATTGTCGAGTGTTAGAAGCTGATAGGTTTGAATTAACGAACGATTTTGTGCAATCGGGATGGCTTTTTTCATTCGAATTACTGAGAGAATAAAATTGTATTGATTTAGTTCGAACTATCAAGAGAATTTGTTGCGAACTCGTGATAACTTTGAAATATTGAGAGGTTCAAATTATCTAAGGTTTGAATTATCGAGAGTCGACTGTACATCAAAATTTATAAGTAAATAGTACAATTCGATTTTAAATTTAATGGTGAGAAATTTATTTATCTTCATATTCAAAACACAAAGTAAGATTTTGGCAATATTTAGAAGAACTGTATGTTAATAAAGTTAATCGAACTAGTTCTATTCAATTCTATGTATTTTTTTTATTTTGTTTTCTAAAAAAGAAGATAAGAAAATAAATGTTTCCCTAAAATTATATTCCGATTTAAAATAAATAACAAAAAATATTCACAACAGTAAAACTGTTGAAATTAATAACTTTTTAATTACAAACACATTGTAGTGGCCTACTCCAAGTTAAGAAAAATCTGACCAAGGGAACCCAATGGAGTTTATTTACCCAAGTTATTAATTAAATAAAAATATTGGTGATGTATTTCTATACCTATAGCGGTTATGTAATACAGTGGACGCCGCTTATAAGGACCACGGTTAATAGGAACAAGCGCTTTATTGGGTCAAAATGGCTAGGAAATGAACGGCCGTATATAAATACATTAAAAATTCATCGCTTAATGGAGCCAAACCCATCGCTTTATGGGACTATTCTGTGGCCAAGATCACTAAAACAGAAAGAAATTGCAAGAACAAGCGCCAACAACTCAGTCTTTTATTTATTTTTATTGACATCAATCTTGAACATGTGTCCTACGCTTATTTTATCGACTGAAATAGAGAAGAGAATAGGAAAAAACGCAAAAAAACATCTTATTACATGTTTGTGTTTGCCGATTTGATGACACTGCAATAGTTTACACCTCTTTCTGTTGAAATGTTTTTGGTCATCATATATTTATCACTACATACAGAATCATATTTAATTGTTAAATA
>JXOV01027452.1:0-11552 GCA_001014945.1 Clogmia albipunctata
CTTAAAGCGTCTTGAAACGAAAATAACTAATCATTTTAATAGGCCATTGATTGATTCATCTTTTATATTTTGAGCTCTCAAACTCCCAAAATTACGCGACGTAGGAATTAAATATAATAGAGGCTTTTGAATCGTCAGATATTATTTTTTGATCAATCAATAAAATCACATAGGTTTTTCATGGTATAGCACAATGGACCTCAGGTTAACACTGGCAAGAACATATCCTTTTAATGAAATTTTCCGAGAATAATTCGAACAAAAATTGTCGGCAGTGGTGAGGTCCGGTTTCATACTAAAAACTAGGTTTAGTAACGAGATTTATTACATTTTGATTTCGGGAAACCTAAGAATGGTTATTGAAAAGCCTCTTCTTTCTTAAATTACCTGTTTTGTACAGTTTATAGGCTAATGGACCTTATTTATTCGAAAATGTACCTCGTTAACTGTTACGATCAATGGATTACGGTACTTTTCTAAAATTGTTTATTTTTAAAGCAAAATCAAAAGACACTGAAGAGGGCGACGTTGTGTGGACACAAGCGATCGTAATTTTGCACCATCAGTTTCATGACCGTGCTCTTTTTCTAAGAGTTAATCCGAATTTAGCATCAGGATCTTGTGATTAAAATCCTTAAGACTTTATCTTTGATGCTACATAAAAATAGTCTCTTCCAATGTCCAAAATCGAATGGAATTCGGGAAGTTGTAACGGCCACTGTGTCAATTAGACATGATGATGTTTACCCGTTTTGTTTTAAAATACCTATCACTAACTTAAATATTTTCAGATTCATTAAACCAATTAATAGCTAAAGCTATAAAACCGTCTTTTATATTTAAATCATAAGTTGCGTTAATTTTGGAACACTCTTTATAAACTCACTAATCATCAACCAATCTTAACCACAGCCTTAGAATAAATGTATTTATAATTTAAAATACAAATACGAATTAGCATATTTTACATTATTTACCAAGACTTTACAACTAAAAACTGAGCTAATTAATTATCATTTCATTAAGTAAAAACAAATAAATTCCATAAATTAAACTGCCAATTTCTTTACGTTCGTTTTCATGCATTACAAGATGATATTTCCACGTGAAAGCAAACCCCGGAATTTCGTTGGTTTATGAACTGTTTCAAGGTAAGTGTCGGGGTCAGTCAACTTGTTCAAGGCTGTATTTAAATTCGCCATTTATAAGAAGAAAGTATAACAAAAATTAATATAAATTAAGTCTGAGGTGTTGATAGCAAGAAACTAGAATATTTCTAATAAAAACTAAAGAAATATACAATAAAATTTGTTTAACGTCACGAGTGGCAGTAGTCTTTAAATATCACAAATCATTTCGACCGTGTTAGATACAAATTTGTTTGAATTTTTAACGAATTTTTCTCAAAAACCCCACAAATTGTTATTATGAAGGCTTGTTGGACCATTTTAAGTAACAAGGAATGGTGCTCACCTGATAGGAGTTGGCCTGTTGACTGGAATTCTGAGAGGAGAGCGAGTTGAAATACTGAGATTGTTCGGCGGAGAGGGTCGTCGCGGAGCTGAGCTGGGCGGGAATGTCCAGTTGCTGGCGCAGGTGGTGGTGGCCGAGGTCTGGGAACTGCTGGCTGTTGGTCGCCGACACCGTTACGGAGACGGCGCTTCCGCTGTTCACCGAGGCCGTGCCCCCTGAAGCCACGGCGCTGTACTGCTGCTGGGGCGGCACCATCTCGTCGTCCTGGCCCAGGATCGGGGGCACCGTGGGAATGGTGCTGGGCGCCGCTCCTCCGCCGCCAGTCGTCGACGCTGGTACGGAGGAGGAGGCGGCGCTCGGGGTGAAGACCTTGGAGTCCGCGAGGGAGCCAGTGTACTCCTCGTTGTCCCAGTCGCCCCAGCTGTCGTCCGCCTTCATCACCTCCGTCGACATCACCACAGCGTCCGCCTGGCTGTTGTCCCAGTTGTCCACAGTCTCCAAGTTGTTCACGCCCTCGTCTCGTCCCCCTCTGTAACTGCGCCTCTCCTGATCGCCCCTCGATCCCATGCTCCTCGGGCCTGTCCTTCCGCCCCCACGTCCTCCGCGACCCCCGCCAAAGCCTCCTCTGCCACCGCCTCGGCCCGATCGATCTCCCAGACCGCCACCGCCGCCTCCTCTCTCCCCGCGGCCGCCCCTCCAAGTACTGTCGCCTCCCGATTTATCGTCCCTCGGACCTGCAATTGCAATTAGGAAAAAGAAACGTGAGTATAATTCAGGATTTCCCAAACGTGGACTTTTTTCACTTTAGTATCGAAAGATTATCTTTTCGACTTTGATTTGAGTTTCGTATGCATCACTTTATAGCACTAGTGGAAATTTTTAATTTTTTCACTAGTTTTCACAAATCTATTAACAAATTTGTCTCAATGGAGCCATTTTCAATGGTATATCTGCACATTTTTAATCCAGGCCGTTATACCGGTCACTTAGAAACCTATAACAGGTCAAATATTTTTTTTAATTAGTTTTCCGTGTATTCAAAACAAAAATGCCCTGCTCATTTTACACCCTTGTAGCACAATTAACTATTATATATATTATCTTGTGGATTATTCCTTATTTTATATGAAATTTTAGAAAATCAAACAAATATACTTGTATATAAAATTCTCGTGTCACAGTGTTTGACTAAGCCGTATTCCGAAACTACTGCACCGATTTCAATGAAATTTAGGGGGTAATTGGAGATTGTCTGTCTCACGGTTCTGTTTTATTTTACAAACCCCTAAATGTTAAGGTAGGTCACCCCTATTTTTTTTTTAACTTTTTTCGGAAAAAGTGCTATTTTGGATTTGATCAAGCATTAAAAAATACTTATACAAACATTCATGCCCATACGTGTTATGGGTGAACTACCCCTAATACGATTCTTTTTCACAATGCAATGTTTAAAGGCGTACTAATCAGAAACGGAAACTGTAACTAAAATAAAATTTTGTTTTGCAGAGTTAACAATAAAAAAAATACAAGTTCTTTAAAGTACTTGTGCTATAAAAACGACTTTAACAGAACAAATTGAAGTGCCATAATATCAATTTTAGGTGCTATTAACTGACTACTAATACACTGAAAAAAACAGTCACGTAAAATCTAACACCCGTTGATTGAGGTTGAGACTACCCCTAGTTCCGTCGTGAATGACGTGGGAAGTTTTTTTTTATTTCATATCAATTTTAAGCAACAAAAATGCATAAAGAAGAGTTTTGGTCTTAATATTGTCAATTACTAATCTGTGAAAGATTTCAGTAATTATAGATCTCACAATTTTAGTAGTAAATTGGTTGTTAAAAATACATTTTATTGATGTTGTAACGATGCTCAGTATTGCAGGGAGTTTAATTTGAACATTCGTAATTAAATTATTGTGATTCTTGTTAGTGATTATTTTTAATTATCAAACTGTTAAAGAGATGAGTTCCCATGGAAGAAATCGGATGCTACTTTAACAAATGCTACAAATATAATTTCGACCTGAAACATTAAAATCTTCTTTACAATTCCCTCTTCAGCAAAAGTAAGCTTACAAATTAAAATATCAACAAAATGGAACTTCATAATTCCATATTTAAGGCTATGCAAATGTTTGCATTTGAAGCGAATCTGACAATCCAATTTCGCCGCCATTAAATATGTATTACGAAATCTCTTCTTAAGAATCAACATTATTTGAATAATAAATAAAAATAAGGTTATATAATATTTCGGAAGAGAATGAATTTTAAGTTTAGCGTTGAGCAAGTTTATGTGTTACGTAATATTATGATTTAATTTTATTTATTTCTAATGTTCATCTGTATCGCCCGCCCTTCACCTCAATTTGGTCTATATCTCAGCTAGTCTTTTGTCAAACCTATAGCTCCTTTTGAGTAGTTAATAACCGATATCAATTGTATCAATCCATAATTTTTTTGTATCATAGTTCATAATGATATAGAAGAAACAAAACAAATTAGGGATATTATAAATACAAATATCAAATTAAATTGATTTTTCGTTATGGAACAGTAGATACTCGTATCAATATTATTTGTATAGTTATTGCTTTAATACGACTACAAATTTCTATAAATGTGCCGATTACCATAAAAATACTGATTTATAGTTTAATAGTAGCCTAGGTTCCAAATGTCGATATTGACAATTATACGAGTAAATTAAAAGTCAAAAATAAGGAAGGATAGAAATATCTCGAAAATAAATAAGATCACACAACACCTTTTTTCATTGCAATTTGAATTTTGTTCCATTACAATTTACAGAGTGGTCCGAGCGGTTTAGATGTGTAATAAAGTCTTGCATTTTCTATTTTTTATACGGTGACAAAACCTGAACAGTACGATAAGCAGAAAAAATAAAATTGACGTTTTCGAAATGTGGTGTTGGAGACGCATCTTGGACCGAACATCGAGCAAACATTTCAATTCTACATGAATTAAATGTATCAAGGAATAGCTTATAGGAAAAACAGCATAAGCGCCATGACATTCATTTTTGGAAAAACGTAAAAAACTATTTTTAGACGAACTGTGAATTTAAATGGTAGTTTTTTTAATGGTATTCGTTTTATTCAGTCTTTTTACGATTTTGATGAGAAATTGAAATTATTTTATTAATACAGTGGACACCGCTTATGAGGATGAAGATTTTGTGTATAAGAATGTATATAAGAAAACGGAATGAATTTAACAATCTATTTAACAATTAAATATGATTTTGTATGTAGTGATGTCTTCACTCCTTCAGTCCATTAAATAAACATAGGGCACATGGTTGAGATTGGTGCGAATAAAAATAAACACGAGTTGTCGTTATTTGTACTTGTTCTCGAAAACTCTTTGTAGTAGTGTTCTTGGCCACAGAACAGCCTTATAAAGCGATGGGTTTAGCTACTTTAAGCGATGGATTTTTAATGTATTAAGGCATTTGAAATCACTGGAAATATACTGTTTCTTCTATTAACGATATAACAATGACATTTTCTTAGTAAAAATGTGTCATAACTTTGGTTAAATTTAACTTAAAAAATTAAGACAATTTATCAACCATTGGATCCTCCGTCAGTAATATCATCTATTTCATCCCGTGTAAAATTTGACGGGAAGCCTTTAAATTGATTCTCTCGCTTTTTGACACGTTACGTCCAGGATCTGTGCTCTTTTTTCATTAAACAATGACTTACTAACGACTAAGTACTAATTGCAAACCACCACATAGGCACACCAATAAATAATTTAATACGATCGTATATGTTGAGACACTTCTCCTCAAAATCGCGTATATTAGAGCTAAACCTGCAGGATTTTTCCCAAACGATGTATCTTTCCTTTAAATACCTATTTCTATCAAAAACACAATTTCGTCAAAAATGGCGCTTATGCTGTTTTTCAAATAAGCCATTCAATTATCGTCTGTATGTCTTCAGCGGATTCTTCAATTTTTGGGCATGCCGTTCGAAGATCGATCGAAAACATAGAACGTTTAATTGTAACAAGTGACATTCAGGGGACCAGATCGAGAGGTCGCTGACCTATTAGATGATCTGGTCAAATTAAGAATACAACAGGATCATTTTATGCAGCATTAGTAGAGACTGGGGAGTCAGAAAGATGAAAAATTATATTTGAAAGAGCATGATATATCACGATCCCAAGGAGTAAACGAATAGAGCGAGCTTATAGTGAGTAACTGCTTATTATGACTGCGAATTACAGCCTTTACTATGGTTTCCATATAAGTCATTATAAAAAAGTTGAATATAATGACATCTGCTTAGTAGGACGTGTTTGTTACCTCCCTTAGATATAAAATAAATATTCAACATTAAGAATTTTTTGAATAATTGAATTAATGATGCTCCAGACCATTTTTCCTAAAACTTTCTAGAAATACATTTGGAAACGAATAAACATAAAGTAATATAACTGAATTTAAATTATCACAAATATTGTTTTAAACAATATATTCTCACAGCTTCTCTCCATATTCAGTTTTTCTTGTTTAAGGTAAATTTGGAATACAAAATATGCATTAACATATGCAAAATATGATAGTAAAGAGCTTCAACTTCCTTTCTGTGAATTTGATAAAACGATATTAAATTAGAGCTCTAACTACCCCGTAAGGCCTGATGTATAGTAGTTTAAATCGTGTTCGTACTGGCCACGGAAGATGCAATTTTCTTATGAGTAAATGAGATTTCAAATTTGATCCAACCTGGCAGTGTGGAGCAATTCAACAAACAATGGAACACATATTGTCAGAATGCCTTGAACTGAGATGTACAGGAGAACTCAAATCAACGGGAATCTCCATGATAATGCCTTCAATGGTTGGTAGCTCTGATATTCGATTAAATTTGTAAAATTAATTTTTTTATCAAATTGTATTAAGTTTTTTTTATAAAACCAAGTATGCTGAGTCTCTAAAATATTAAGTTAATAGCTTGAGATAAACTAATCTCAATTGTGACTAATTTCAATGTATTTAATATTATAATTCTCTGCTTAAATTACTTAAAAAAAATACCACAAAACAACCTCAAATCCTGAAAAATAACAGCAAATTGCCAAAAAGTCCTTACCTCCTCGGAATCCCCTTCCATCTCCTCCGCCTCGACCTCCGCCGCGTGACATTCCTCCTCGGCTGCGGGACCTGTCCCTCAGATCGTTGCGATCTCCTCGCGCTCCGCCCGAGTTGCCACCGCGGTCGTTGCCCAGCGGAGCATTGTCGTTCCAGTCGTCGCCGTCCGCCGCTCCGTTGTTGTTCGCCTGGGAGCGATTCTTCTTCTTCTTGGACGACGTCTCGAAGGAGCCCTCGGGCAGCTGCTCCAGGAGGTAGATGACGGCGCGGTCGAGGTCGTTGTCGCACTCGTACAGCGCATAGCAGACGTCCTCCTCGGTGCGCTGCGTCATCTCCATCAGACTGGCCACCTTCTCGCCCATCTTCGGGTCATCGGAGCCGTTGCCCAGCTCGACGATCTGCGCGATGCGGATCTGTTCGAGCGTGGGCTTGGCGTGTGGCTTGGTCGTCGGGGCAGCGTTCTCCTTGTTGTTGCTGTTGAGATCGATCTGGACGCCGCTCTGCTGCTTATTTTCCGCCTTGTCCGCCGCCCCGGCCGCAGCAGAAGACTGTTTCTTGCCGTGCTGTTGCTGGCTGTGGTGGTTGTTGCTGTTGCTCGTGGCGTTTCCAGGGGCAGAGGCCGAGTTGTCCGCCTTTTTGTTGGAGTGGCTGCGATTGCCGCCACTGCGGGTTTGTGTGCTGCTCATGCTATGTACACTGATATTTACAATTAGCTAGAAGGGCATGGAGGAAGAGAAGAATTCAAACGTTAAAAGAGCAGCGCTTCCAATGAGTCAGAGAAAATACTGGGAAAAGGTTTTGATAACCCCAAAGCAAAGATGACAAATAAACGTCTTTGGAACAAGTGTGTGTTTACTGCGATCCCCAATAATTTCGGATCAAACTCTTGTTTTCATCAGATTGTCAGACTGGTGCGGAGACCTCGTTCAAAAGGTGAGAGAGAGAAAGAGGAACAGTTATTGAAACCGCTACTTTTCCATTCAATTTTCCACCGACAAACGATGATGATGGGAACTTGTGCACGTACAACTTCTAATCACAGGCCAATTGGAGAGCCCCATTTAACGCACCTTTCTTCACCAATTACAACTATATTTTCTACTATTTGCGAAGAACGGAAAGAGCAAGAAGGAAGGAAAAAACTCCAAAACTATATTATTATTGAACCGCACAAAGAACAAAATCTGCTTAAAATTAGGCGAAAAACAACGCGGTAGGCTATCAAACAGTTATTTAAACACTTTCATTGCTGGATTCCACCGAGAATTGACGATTATTGCAGTCCAGGGCACGGTAATCCAGGGAAAATGCATGTGCCGAACCTACCAAAAAACGCACGACGCTAGACTTATTATTGAAAATATGGAATTTGTCATTTTTCTCCCCCCTCCCCGCCTAACTTCGTTTTTCTCCGCGCGGTGCCATTTTCAATCCCATTTTCCCAACCAATCCAGCCACCTACACGGTTCCCGTTTCGCACACTTGTTCCAGACCACTTTAACCACCACTTAACATATATTTCAGGATATTTAGATACGAACCTAAAGCTATTTTTTTAATTGTAAATTTTACGAAGAAAATGATAATAATAATATTATTATTTATGAAAGGGAATACTCGTTTTGTCTCTGTCGCAAAGTGTCAAAGCCAAAAATCGGTTAAATTTTTTTTGTTGATCTAGGCGGAATGTTTTTCGAAATTGAAAAATAATTTTACAACATTTATACTAAATAATCACTATTTTTAATCTCCTTACCGCTGATTTACACAGGACGGAATAAAAGAATAGGATTAAAAATGTTCAAAAATCAATTTTGGAAACTTTTATTATTAAATGCTTAAATAACGGGTTTTTCAAAACCAAAGCTACCAACCAAAATTGTCAAAGTTACTGTCAAAAAGTTAACCCTACTTTTTGCAAAATAATAAACAATAGTTTTGAAATTCTTTCCTAATAATGAGTTTTCTGCCGATTCCATTGGCTAGTGGAACTGGTCGGTTCTATGCGAGATCAGCGAAAATTATCAGATTTGCACGGCATGGCTGCACAAATCGGCCTTTCTTCCACATTGTTGTGATGGAGGTTAATTTTTATTTTGAAAATTATCAATTTCTGTTAAATTTCTTATGAATACTCTTTTACAGAGACGAAAAGGGCAGCACCAGCCTGTAATAGAACAGGTGGGGACTTATGACCCGTTGACAAATGAGCACAACGAGCGAATGGTGTCTTTGAATTTCGAAAGGATTCGTCACTGGATTGGAAACGGAGCTCACATTTCTACCCCAGTTGCAGAGCTGCTAGGCTTGTCAGGCTTTCTGCCAGTCCACCCTCGTACCTATATGACCTCTTGGAGAAATAGGGAACGATTAGCCAAAGAAGCGGAGGAGGCGAAAAAGACGGCGGCAGAAAAAGAAGAATCGTAGCTTTTCTCTTAATTGTAATTTTTAAAATAGGAATAAAATAGAATTTCATTAAAACAAAGGGTTTGCTTTATATAATATAATTAATCATAGTTTTCAGTTATTAACAATTAACTATTTCACACACATAAAATAGAAAATGTTCTTACTAAGGAATAACTCACTCAAATACAGCACGAGTTAAATTTATAAACGCACTCACGATTCCTTGATATCTCTGGAAGAAGACTTCGCAGGAACTAATTGTTTAACGATGTATGGACGATTTGTAGGGATTTTTTATCTCTAAAGTAGCATGATTTGGCTTAAATACGTCGAGCGGTTTGTTAGCTTCGTCGCATAATAGCCTAAAACCCGTTATGACAGAAAATATTACCCGAGATTGTGACTTTATTAGCTGTTCTATTGTTTCAATATTACTATCCAGCGATGCATAAAGAGGACAGTTTTCGATAGTCATCATTACTTTATCTGAATTCTTAAATTTTTATACTATTTTCTCATTTTTCGAAGTCTGGATTTTTAGACTTTCAAAGTGATATTAGGGCCTACTTACTATGACATAGCGGACAAATTTTTCGGGTTGTCTAACTACCCCCCATCAATAGATTATTTAATAAATACTCCATACTGAAGACAAGGGATGATGCGTTTATAACGCTGACCAATAAAACAAGTCCGTTTTTTCGCAATTTCTCGAAACCTATCAAAGTATTTACAATTTTTTATGGAAACAATTGTTAAAGAGTAATTTTGAAGTTCCTGAGGCATCTAGTTTTAGAGATAGGAAGGACTAGTGGGTGCGTTTATAGACCTAACTCGCACTGTATAATGTACAAAAAACGAAAGCATTTCTCTAGAATTTATTATATTTAGTTTATTTTTAATACAATAATATATAATAATAAATTTAATAATAATTTTCTCGTTTATATAAAAATTGTGTTAACAAAGGGGTATTCAAAACTCATACAATTTGAATGGAAGGGACTAAAATGCGCGTCGTGTTCCTTAAACTGTGATTTTTCTCTCTTCTCTTCCCAATTTTGACGTCCTCTACTCTCGCTTACGTTTGTCCACTATAATAACTTGAAGCACCTCGGTTCTCTAATGGGACGACGACCCTAGGGCCGTCATTGCGGGGCTGCTGGCAGAGGAGAAAGAGGAGGATGGGGACTGTTTAATGATTCTGATGACAATGGATTTCTTTCTTTTTTCTCTTTCTCTTTTTCTTCTTGATGCTGCTTTTGGCTGACGTTTGAAACTGGCGGCAATGGGGGCTGTGAATGCCGTTATTGGGTCTTGAGCTCCTTGCCGATGCTGTACGACACGATCTTGCTCCAGTCGATCTTGGTCCGCGTCACCGGCAGCTGGCGACGCAGCGCCTTGAACGTCGTGTCGCTCATCGTCTGGTAGTTCTCCGAAATCGCGGTCTGGTACTCGTTCTCCGCCTCCTCGATCAGCCGCACCATCTCCTTCGCCGTCGTCTGCTCGTTCGACGCGATCACCGACTCCCGGCACTCCTTCGACGACACCAGCTGCACGTTACCGTCCTCGTAATAATGCACCTGGAACAGAACAAATTTGCGTTATTTTTAGATCGAATTGAGAAAATAGATGGGCCATAAAAATAAATAGCATTAAGCGACGAAATGATCCCATTTAAAAATTCCTAATTGTTGTAATTAGATAATTAAAGTACATGGCTGTGGAATCTGTATTTTATTTGCAATCGACTGCAGTTTTAAAAATTGAAATAGAGCGAGTATTAAAGCCGGTATAACAGTTTGAAATTTAGAACGATATCCTAATTACCGTTAGAATCGTCGCTTAATAGATCAATCGAAGGAAATTCAGGATTCGGGCCTTTGAAATATTATTAGATTTGTTTTTTCGAGCGAAATTCGTTAAATTTAGGTTAACGCCGATTCCTAACGCCGGCCCAAAAA
This sequence comes from Clogmia albipunctata, assembly GCA_001014945.1. Classification (NCBI taxonomy): domain Eukaryota; kingdom Metazoa; phylum Arthropoda; class Insecta; order Diptera; family Psychodidae; genus Clogmia; species Clogmia albipunctata. The sequence goes on from JXOV01027452.1 coordinate 10,986, forward strand.
GTTTTGGCAAATGGCATGGGACGTAAAAGAGTTACCAAACAATGAAAGGTGCAATATGTCCCCTTTTGAGCCTCCGGTGTTAAGCGATGAAAAAAAGTTGCTAATCAATGAATATAAACTTCAAGAAAAACTGTTGTCCTATTCTGGTATAAATTCGGTTTTTTTTTATTCGAAAACCGTCGTCTTTGGCTTCATATATGATTTTTACTAAAAACCATTATATTAATGTTCTTGTAAAATAAATAACTATTTTACATTTTACAAATTTAAATTAATGTAATGTAAAATTGGACCAAACAACCCATGACTGAGTTAGAGCCCTCACTCATATATATAAATACAAATGAATAATCATCGGACCGTTGCCCACGAGGGCAGTATAGATCAAACACAGTATAAGGAAAGGGTTAGTTTGGGATAGATTGTTAGTAAGGTAAAGGATCAGTGTTTGGCTGTCTACTAGCAGTAAAGCAGGAAACACTAAATCTGTAATAGAACAGCACTGTTGGGGCTCGTANAATCATCGGACCGTTGCCCACGAGGGCAGTATAGATCAAACACAGTATA
>JXOV01027479.1:0-10230 GCA_001014945.1 Clogmia albipunctata
GGCTATAACCTCAATTCACACTGTATAAGAGTAAGGGCTATAACTCTATAATCGGTTGTTTTGTTCAATTATACAAAACAAAAATCTAGTATCACTGGCTCGCTGAGAACGTGCTCGGCCTGAATAAGGGTATCAGAAACAAGAGCAATAACAATCTGACCGACAACCAAACAGCCGTCAAGAACCTTTAGAAGAATCCCAGTAATAATTGAGGATCTCAACTACCAACCGACGTGAGAGCTAAACATTCGGCCTTGCTATATGTGCAAGAAATATTTTTAAATAAAGAAACTCAGTTTTATATTATATCATAAAAGTATTACTGTTTGTTTCTATCTACCTAACATAAGTTGTATTTTTGTTATCACCCACTTGATTTATCATATAGGGGCGCCCCAGTTTTGCCTATGTAAGGGCGCCGTGAGTTGAAAAAGATTAGGAACCCCTGGGTTACACAGTTAACCATAAGTGCGTTCTGAGCTGTATTGAGACCCTTAACACACTAGAATTAGACAGTAAAATTACCATCGGATGAGTACCTGGACATTATGGTCTCCGAGGGAATGAAATAACAGACAAACTGACCAAACATGACGCAATAACTTCTTTTGAAGGACCTGAACCAGTAATAGAAATAAGCCAATCATTCCTTAAATCCATACTTAAAAACAAAGTGTCAAACGAAACCAACAAATACTGCGATAATTTACCAAAACTCAGACAATCCAAAATGTTCTAAAAAGGCATATTAAACACAAACAAACGATTTGTTGCTATATAAGCAAATAATACCTGCATGTAGTTACTCGACTACTCACAGGCACAATACTATGAATGGACACCTACACAAGTTAGGACGCAACATTGCATTCAAAATACCGAAATCTCGGAACATATACGGCGCTACCATCCAATAGAACCTAAGAAAACATCTTTTAATCAAGAACAAATAGCGACTATAGAAATATCAAGCCTAATGCACTTTATAAAATCAATTGGACTTGGAAGATATAATATAGGCCGAAGTTTGATCAGACCACATCACCAGGGGGCACAAGTACAATAGACCTCGCGGTGCAAAATCACCTACACAAATAACAATAACATCAACTAAACTCGATATAATGTGAAAAAATAACAAATTAATGAAAATTCCTAAGCCTTAAGTAGTTAATATTATGCAAATGCCTAACTAGGCTAATTTAAAAAAGGTTTCAAATGCAAATAAAGTAAATTTTTTAAATAACTATAATGATTTAATTTAGAATTCACCATTTTTTATGGAATTTGACAGATAATATAACTTGGTATTTTTCCATTCGATTCTAGCATTTTTATTATATGTCTAAATATAGTATTTCAATTATATAACCAAAGTTGCATTTATAGCATTTTGTATTTTCTTATCAAATTTGTAATATTATCTAGAGATAAAATTTTGGAATTAGGGGGTTATCGTTCCAAAATTAAACGTACAATTCGTTACAATAGAATTGTAGATAACAGGTTCGTAAATGTTTACTATTTATTATATTCATGTTACTGTTATACTTAAGGACTAGAACCATGATAAGTTAATTAATTAATAATAGAAAATATTTTAACAACTAGTCTACAAAGATATTTTAATAGATAATATCGAACTAAGTGAGCGTAGAAAATTTTATAGGCTTCAAATCTTTTCTATCGTTAGTTTTATTAATGAATTTATCCAATTAAAATAGTTATTTGTGCTACAAGGGTGTAAAATAAAGGGTGTAATGAAGAAAAACTCTTAGAACGGCTCGAAAAGATGTCGGAAAGTGCAAAAACCATTTTTAATAAAATTGAGATTAAACATTAAATGTGGATGAAAAATTTAAAAAAAAAATAATAAAATTGCACCAGTGCCTTCTAGATATTCTTTTCGAAACAACCTTTAAAACAACAATTATAAACAACAAAAATGAATAAAAGGAATTAATTTATACTTACTCCTTGTAATTTAACGCGATTCATGTCGCACTCTTTAAGACCGCCTGTGAACATGGCTTTGAAGTAGGGACTGGCCGCGGATAGAACAACCTTGTGGACGTGAAACAGTTCGGATTCGACCTCCAGCACGACGTCTGTCAGCATGTGGTGGGACCGCATCATGTACATCATTTTGAGGACATCTTTTGCGTATTTCGACATGCAAAATGTCATGTCCCCGGGATCGTCTTTCGAGGACAACTCGTCCCCTATGGCGTTGTTGCATCCTGTCGACCCCAACAGACTCTGGGTGTAGTCCTCTGCAGCTTCCATAGCCGCGTCGGGACTTTGACACTGCAAAATTCAAAGAAATAATTCAAAAATTAATTCTAAAAGAATGTTAATTAACGTGTTTTCACAACAAAAACTAATCAAACAATGGTTTAATATTATTTTCTAATCTTATCGTAAATACTATTCATTTCGCAGAAATAACTCTTTTATCTTCATTAAAACAATAGAAACACTATGATTCGCAACGAAATGTACAGGTATTTGATTAAGAAATTTTTTAACATTATAAAGCATCCCTTATAAAAAATGAGGATAATAATAAAAAAAACCTCTGTCATGAAATTCATAATTTACATTCCAATTTCAACAAAAGATTATCTGTTCGGGAAAGAAACATCCTCACAACATATCTTCATTATATAGTCCGTAAATAGCTGGTAATTCATACTAATTGTATTACTAACATTGAACTTATCGTACAATGTGGTCAGGCCTATACTGCCCTTGTGTGCATTTATTATAATGGAGCTGATTTTTTGGGAAATTGGGAAAGTAAATCCAAATTATCGAATGCTGAAGTTCATAATTTATATTCTAATTTCAAAGCCTAGCTCTTGTAATGTTAAAAAAAATATGACGATACGGGTAAACCCAAATACAAATAAAAACAATCAAAAAAGATTATCAATGCAGGGAATAAGCACCCTTATAACATGTTCTCATAATTACTCTAACCCGTAAATAGATGGCAAGTCAAACCAACTGTTCATAACTAACATTAAACCTATCATGTAAAGTAGTCAGACCTATACTGTCTTAATGTGTGGTGCTGAATAATGGGTCAAATAAACACTTTTACCCAAACTCTCCTCAGAATATTCAAAGAAATTACTATAACAAAGCAATAACTTAGTTAGGATTAGTAATGGTGATAGGCAGAGATATCTAGGGCGAAATACAAAGAGGGGCGTAAGGCTGTTCACTATACATCTGGTGAAACGTTTTATTGCATCTGGACAATTATTTTATTCATATACGGCTATGTGTCCAGGGTGGATGAAAACAGATTCCCTAAAAAGTACTAGAAGCGCAGTTGAGAGGAAAGAGACCAGTAGGCACAGACCCCGGAAACGATTCGAGGCCGATGTGGTAACGCATCCGGCTACTTCTTCGGAGTCATGGGTTTGATCCCTGGGTGGGTGGGATTGACTGGGTCCTTTTTCAACTGGTCTAGGTGCTATTAATTGACTAATAATACACGGAAAACAAATAGTCACCGAAATGTCGAAAACCCATTGGTTGTGACCCCCCATGTTCCTTACAGGAATTGAAAGGGAAAACAATAAGCGAAGCACCACAAGCCCTATTAGAAGTACGCGATTGGAAAGAGGTTTCCATCAACAGACAACTATGGAGGGAGAGGGTCATATAGGCAAAGGACCGGAATGGTTCATAAGCTTATACAGATACTGATATATTTTAAATGTGAACATGAATCCCCGAGTGGATTCTTCGCCCAACCAAAGGTTATTTTATTTCTTATATATATGGCAATAAAGTAATAACAAATATAATTTAAATGAAAATAAAATTAAATCAATTGAAGATTTCTTTTGGAAAATTGTGTTTATTTGAATTCTAACAAATTCTTAATTTCAATTAATTTTAACCTACATTTGATAGAAATAAAAGAAACATGATTCATTGAATTGCAGTGTTATATTGCCAAATAAGCAAGAGAAATGATTTCTTACATTGTCATGACATTTCATTTAACATTTTTGTAATTTGAACGTGACTATTCATTTTCCAGTAACACAGAGCCGTAGTGCGTAATAGCGTTTGATTTTAGCACAATTTTTCTTTATTAATAATTTAATTACTTGATTACGCGTTTCACAAAGGTTCTACGACAAAACATTTCTCTTACGGAGATGTATTTCATCTTAAAATAATGGTATTGTCTTTGTTTATTTAGCGTAAAGTGCTTGAAACTACAATTAACTGGATATTTAGTATAAAAATAGAAGTAAATTTTATTTGTTTTACCATAAAAACTTATTTTTATAACCCATTATAATTACAGCGCCGGCAACCAAAGAAAAGATGGCATCGGATAACATAAGAAAAAAATTAGTGGTAGTACGTCAGTGATAAGATCTCCACTTATTCTGACACATCTTAAAACGTACATCAATTCACAATGTTCTCTCACGTTAAACATCACTGAATAAGTAATTATGTAGAATAAGTACCTTATCACAATATTCACATTTATACTCGAGCACAGTCATTATAAGAACCAGCAAAAAAACTAATTTTTCATTTATAATTAATGCTTAAACGAAACGAAACTCAAACCGAAAATATGAACCTCAATTCATAGTCGAACCTACACTGGCACGTTCACCAGCTGCGATATACGATCCATTAGGTTTTCTGCAATTCATGGTGAGACTAAAATGTTCGGGCCATTTTAGACAGAGACAGGTGTATATAAAGTAAACATTCCCACACTCTATGTGTTGGTAACACGAGGTTTTTCGCTCTAATCAACTCTATTGTCGTCATTTGCAGAAAAAATACGAGGTATATAAAACACACACACACTTTCCCAGGCCATAACCGTGGTTGCAAATTATTCGCATCACAATAAACCACAATTTTTATTTATTAACCAAACAAATATTGTTGATTTCTTGGTATCAATTTCGAACTTTCGTTGACATTGTTTCCAGAACAGTAATTAACTTTCTTTATCAATCCAATAAGTGATAACGCAATTGAACGAGAACCAACCCCAGTAATGATTACGACAAGATTGCCTTTAGTTATCAGTAGTTAAATACACTTTAAAGAGGAATTAAGAGCCAATATTCTTTCTATCTTCTAAATTATCAACAGCAGAATTTTAAACGTAATTTACACTTTATTTACAAAGTCACCCAGACCCATTATTAGTTGAATGTTAATTTTTACCGGCCGCTTTTTCTGCCTGAAACTCATTAAAATGAATTTTTATAGTGGAAAAGACTTTAAAATACCATATTCCAAACGTTTAAAAATAACCGTCTATTAAATAACTCGTCTGCGTAATATGATTGTAAAAACTGGTTTGCAGTTTAATAAATTTCTGCTCTTTAGAATAGAACTTAATTTCATAAAATCCTTTGACATTAAAACTAAAAACAAACAAGAAAGTTTTATAAAATGCAAATTCTTTTAAGAAAATTACAAATTTGTTACTTAAAACCAACTTAAAAAGTAGATGTCTCTCTCTAAAATAGTACAAGAGTTATATAAATGGTTTAGAATAATCTACGCAATATAAATATATATTTTAATTTAATTTATTTATCTTTATTAATAACTCAATATCTTGATAAATTTATGATTAACATCATTCATATCATATCGCGTTGACTTTGGCCGCTATCTTTTCGTGAATTGGCTAGAAGTCAAAAATAAAAATGCAACTCATGGCCATGACATTGGCAAAGTACGAATTTAACCAAAATCAAATGTAATTGCTTGTTTTCTCAATAATCATCATTACTTATTTAGTTTGAATCTTGTACGATTTCTAATCCCTATTTAATTGTTTCAAACTATTTTAAACTGAACCCAAATTAATCTTAAATTATTTTAAATATACTCGTATGTCATTAGTATATTTCTGGACAAGACGAATAATATTGAAATTAAAAATTTCTTCAGATCATCACTGTAAGAATACCAAAACTCGAAAAAGATCAAAACCCATATAAAAAACTAACGATCCTTAGCTATAAAATACCATCTTTTTCGAACGGAAAAGATGAAAAGTAGAATACGGAAAGACTGATTATGATTCGAATTGGCCACATGTTAAGAATTTTAGACGAAGAAAAGAGTGGAATAGTATTTTTTACCCTTCTTTTTTAAGGGTGAAAACCGCCCGACAAAACATGCACTAGGATCGTGAGTCTGACCAAAACTCGAAATCAATTTTATGACTTTTTGTCGGGTCATTCTACTCGTTCCCATTTTTAAACGATTGAACTAACAGTATCAGCTCCGAGCACCGACCATGTGGAGTGTATAGGCGTCATCCTTGTACTCTAAGTTTTTATGTTAAAGGTTTGTCAAGACATTGAAACAATCCCCGGCCATGATCCCACAATGCCAGTACTATCCTTACATAATCATATGGAACCCGTACCAATAGATTGACTATTACATGAGTAACACCCTACTAAAGTTCTATTTGGAATAATTCCGGCCATTATAGGGAGGTTGGTAGTCGACGTCGTAAGACTAATATTCGATTATAGAGAAACTTTGTCTGATTGTGAGTTATAATGGCTCAAATATTCAATCCAACATAACATATTATTTTGAATAGATTTTTATTATAAAAACTCCCCTTTTAATGCAATTAAACTCTAGATCATAGGGCACAAAATGTCGGGAGAAGGACATGAACCAAATTTCATACAAATCAGTCAAAACTCCTTTTCATTTTTTCTACTATTCTTTATTAAATGTGTTTGTGACTGGAAACTTCATTGTCTAAGTCAAAATCAATCTTAATAACCAACTAGCCTCATTCACAGAATTGACAATTTGTACACATTTGTTTGCAACAAAATGACATCTTAAAAAGTCATTTGATTTTCAAATTGAAATTTCGTCCTAAAGAAATACGATTGAAACAGGATGCCGAAGATGTGTCCTCAATAAAATAATGTCAGTTTTTCTAGTGAACTTTCTTTAAATTGGAAGTTTTACCAAATTTAAAACCATTGATTTGTATAATGATATCGCCCTCCACAGAATATGAATCCGCAGAAACCAAAAATGCCCTAGGCAAATCATCATCTTTGTAATGTAAAATCCCTATTCAATTTCAAAAGCTGTCACAGCTTGATATTTTGTTAATTTAATTATATGTAAATAATTACCAAAAATTTCGTTCAATCAAGTTTTTTATGTTTAAAAAAATATATTGGTATGGCTTTCAAGTAAAATACATTAAAAATTCCAGTAAATTTCCGTTAATCCAGCCAAAAATTTTCCGTTTCTTCATCATGGCAATGGCTTAACGAAAGCGTTTCGTTTATCATTGGCAATTTGAATATATCTTTTTAATTTCAAATATAATTATTAATTCGAAGCATATATAATCCAGATTTATTTTGATCTTACGTTCCCAGTTAAAAACTCTGGAAATCACATTACAAAAGTCATAAAATGTGACTAGCAGTATCTGGTTATCACAATTAATCATGGAGTATTCAACAAAATATTTGCCAAAGATTATAACAAGTAAACACTACTTCAAATTGTATGGAAAACCCCTAATTACTCAAATAAGTAACCAAAGCTAAATCAAATGTTTGATTTGAACTTTGATAAAGAAAGTATATTTGGCTTCAAAAGAAAATTATCTGTTCAAAGGATGACTTCCATAATTTCTCAACTTCAATAAAGGAACAACAATGATAATCGTACTTTCAATCTTTTCTAAATAACAAAAAGATCTAATATAAAATTTAATGCACTAATAGATTTTCTGATTTAATTTAAAAATATGGCAAATATTGCAATAAAATCAAAGTTCATTGAACTTAATAATGTAAGAATCAATTGCTAAAACTGTATTTTGGAATTAAATAAGAAGATTACTAGAAGATGTTCTTTATACGTCTACGAGTAGTTCTTAGCATCAATATCTCGAATTGAGGATAATTTAATTAAAGCTTTTTTATTATCAGAAAGTCATGCCTAAATTAGACGTTCTAATGGTTTTATATACAATGGAATTCCCCTTATTAAAAACTTGTCTATTGCTTAGTAAATTTAATTAAATCAATACAAATTATTGGAAATTAACACCAGCCAAACCTGTTTGATTTCCCAACTGAAATACAATAGAGTAAATATGACAAACGATAAGGTTAATCCATTACGAATTGTATATAAAACAATTCCAATTAGAATCATAGGTCAATTTTTTCAACTCCTAGTGCTTGAATCGGTTTAGAACGGACAAAATTGCATTTGCAGAACCTTATAGCCACACCTCCGCCCACAGTAAATAGACGTGACTCTGTATTTTGCGCGCCACATGTGATGTGTCGCTTATGTAAACACAACAAAGCTTCGTTATTTACACGCAAAAAGCGCTTCGTCATTTTGTTGAATGGACTTTTGGCCGCTTAGCTCTCGAACCTCGTATCGCCCTGTCTCTATCGCCCGGACCTACGTTTCCCATGACTTTGGTCATGTCGTACCCCTGTGCAGCAGGTCTTATATACTCACAATTTGGGTGATAAACACGTGAAATGGTTTTAAATTCCGCAAAATAGCAAGTAGTAAGATAGAGAAAGAGCGACGGAAATTGCGAGCGAGAGAGCTTTCGCGATTTACATAAGCGATTCTAATATTATCACTCGTGTTTTGCTCTAGGCCTTTCAAAACGCGATTCAATCTTGGTAAGAACACACCAAGAAGAGCGAAGGTCAGAAGGTAAGAATTATTATAGCCATTTTCCTCCATTTCAGCACAAAATACTACGGATTTAGACGCTTTTTCTGCTCCTCCAAAACACTCGGTAGTATATTCCTAGTGTGCGCGCCTGTATGAGTGTTTAATCTAACTATAAAACGACAATTCATGCGAAAAATATCAGCTCTTGTCCATGAATCGGCACTTTTTCGACAAGCTCTTTTATCAGTGCCACGGACGGTAAAAACTCGGTATTTCTATGTGGAAAAAATTGCTAAATCGCACAGATAATATTACTCCGACTATCACACATCGTATTTCACAAATGTTCTAGACGTATTGTCCACTTTACATATACGCATATTTCAACTTCATTTACGCTTATCTGAATTGCTCCAATTCATTGCCAAGTAAACACAAAACACACCACGATTTCCAAAAACTCGGAGATCTTACCGAAAATTTAAACCGAGACACGATTTCTAGGGTTTCTCCGAACACTTAAACACAACATTAATCAACAATGGACCAAAACTAGATTAGATTTCAGGCGAAAAGGGCCCATAATGAATCATTTTCACGTTTTTCGACAACAATTTTTATAAACAACCGAAATTTTTTCCACGAAAACAACAAAACAGCTGTCAGTCACTTGTTGACAGTAGGGGAGCTTTTTCTACGCAGAAAGCTTTAAAGTTTAAAATTCAAATATTAGTAGCAACGGAAATACTTTTTAATTTTTTTTTTTTGCTTTTATTTCTCGTTAAATATAGGGGAATATAAAATACATAATAATAAATTAACTGTTCGAATTCATTCTTGATGTGTTTTTTGCGATTTCAGTCTAAAAATATTCGAGCTTTTCCAGTCAATAAGTGAATTATTATAATTTTATTTATTGTGTTATTCTGATTAATGCTTTTTACTGCTAAATAACTACTTTTGTAATACCATATATATTAAAACAAATCAATTTTGTTTAAATAAGTCAAGTTTGTGTCATATAAAAGTATTATTATAAAAATTAATTATATAAAAAATAAAGAAATTGAATGAATCAACAAAAAAAGAGAGTTTTAAACCTATACCATAATTATCAATTATTATTTTATTTGTTTTCTTGTCAATACAAAATATTATTACATATTTTGTAAAAATCTAGTTTTGATGGTCTATAAAGTTTGACCATTATTTGTAATTATTAGCTTAATTAAAATGAACGCATGAAGTGACTAAAAAAAGATAGTTTTAAATTTATATTTATTTACCCTTTAGGAACGCTAACTTTGATTGATAATATACTAAAGCATTTTTAAAACTAATTTACTGAAATATGTTAAAGTAATTATTTAGTATAAATTTGCATTAAAAATGTATACAGAAATTATGGATTTTTTTTATTAATTTATATATAATTTACCAGATATTAAATTGATGTATTATGTTTATTTATGTTTATATATATATATATATATATATATATATATATATAAA
>JXOV01027500.1:0-10151 GCA_001014945.1 Clogmia albipunctata
TGATTTCGAAAAATAAGGAAATAGTATAAAATGTTTAGAGTTGGACTGCTGGCTTCTAGACATTTTGGCCCAAAAGAAAATGTTTATTTTGCTCAATTTTGATGCATTTTAGTTCCATATAGTAATTCGGCTAATATTTTTGAGTTATTTCATATTTCAAATGACTCGAACCCAGCAGTTCAATACGAAAACTATGTATGTACGGTTTGTAGGGAATTTAATAATCTTTATTTTAATATGGTTTGGATCAGATATGTCGAGCCGTTTGTTAGCTACGTAGCGTAATAACCAAAATCCCGCTATATCAGAAAATACTACTCTTAACTATGANTTAGCTGTCCTGTTGTGCCCATTTTATCACCCATAATGCATAATGACCCCTATTTTNGTTTTTTTGTCTTTATTACAACAGTAATAGTTTTTGTTTTTTTTGTACAACATAGTAGTTTCATCTTATGTCTAACAAGTATGCGATTATGCATCTCGGAAGAATTGCGACAAACTTTCTTCCTTGGACAATGTTGAAAATAACTATTAAATGATTAGAATATCTGATAAGGAAATTACTTGTTAAATCAACAATATAACATCAATTTTAACAATTTTGCAACAATTGTAAAGCTCCTTTATTGTGTGTCATGGCCTATAAAACCTATCCTCCAAAATCCCAGTGTTCTGTCCTAAGTGGGACGACAGTCCTTCAGGGCGGTCGAGATACTTCACACATCTCAAAAGTGTTAAGATTATGAAGTATGAAAAAACGACTAAAAAGATAATGAAGTTTTTTTCAAAAACAATTCTTATTTAACAAATTAATAAGTGTGGTTTTTGCAATTCAATAAATTCTTTAACTATCATCTTATTTTGATAAATTTAAAAATTTTCTTGAAGAATTTCCTAGCAAAAAAATATACCAGTTTGGCTTCTGACGTTTCTATTAATTAGTCAAACTGAAAAACCTCTACTAACACTGTCATTTTATTTCTTTTTAAACATAAAATATAATTAAATTAGGTGTCAGTATTATATAAAGCTTTAAAATGCTAAAACTTTGAATATAAAAAAAATGTTTGATCTGAACGAATGATCATTTGCCATTTTCATTGGTTCCTCGAGAAAAAAAACTGTTTGAATATTGGCGAAAATACGAAAATGGGTCTTCCAGCGCGAGAGAATGTCTAGAGTGAAATAATATGACCTTGACACTCAAATAATTTGCCGATTTATATAATAGAGAAATAGAAGCGCGAATTCACGCGAATGAATCACTCACACAGCCAAAGAGTTACGCACAATTTTTTGCGAACACCAATAGCATGAGGCCATAGATAAACTGCTCTCTGCCGTGACATTGACATTGTGTGCGAAACACTTTCGCACTGACATTGACATTGAAAAAATACAATGAATGAAAACTGAGTACGCGAAAGTACAAGTATTTTACGCAAATTTCAAGTAGTTCACGGCACAGTTTTTGACAGTTTTAATTTGATGTTTTGTTTTTAAAGACTTTGAATGATCAGAATTGTAATTTTAATGTAAATGATCAGTTTAAAGGCTGTTTTTATGTTTAAAAAAAATTGTTTCAGAATATTAAAATATTTTTCAATAGTAACTATATGATATTAGGTTTGATTTATTTTTAAAGAAATTATTGAAATATATTAAAAAGACAATATACTTCTTATACAAGTTAATACAACAAATAAAAACTATATCTTTGTTTTATAATTAAATTTACACACAACGACATTAGCCGCCGACTGCCAATTTTAGCGACACCCCTAACCTCAAAATATATTCCGGCAAAAAACCGACTCATTAAAACCAAGTAAATATATAAAAAACCACTTATTTATATCAATGACGTCACAACCGATTAAATTAATTGTGGCCGTAAAAGAGTTCTTTCACATCTTAAATAAATTTGCAAGTGTAATTATATCAACAAATGGCAAAATTTGTGTTTATGGTTTTGTTTACGTGTTCGTGAAAGTCAAGTTCACGGAACACAGAATCAAATTCGCACACGCACATTTTGCGGCAACAACCCGCGCGCCGCGCACACGTGTAAATAATGTTTTTTTGCAAAAATGTGCGTGTTCTAATTTGGTGTTTGTGACAATGTGGAAAAACAGAGTTCTACTTGCGCAATTCAACACACATGGCTTAGTAGGCGAAATAACATAATTATGTTGCAAAAAAAACAAAGAAATTTTCAGATGAAAACTAGACCGGGAATTTAAGATAATATATTTAAATATGTTACAGATACGTTCAAAGATTATATATAAGAGTTTATTATTTTATTATATTTATTAGATAACTATAAAACAGAACCCTCAAAACCAGAAATATATTCAACTAAAAGAAATCAATTAATTTTCATGATTTATTGAAAAATATAATTAGAACATAATTTTTAATTGCATTTGATGAAAACTTTAATTTTTCATTCATGATTTTTGTTGTAAAAAGTGTACAATTTTTTAAAAAAATCATTTTTTAAAAATGTGTATAAAACAAAAGGTACCAAATGCAAAATCAATCAATAAATATCCAAAGTTTAACAAGACTTTAGGGTTATTTTTAGAAGCATTAGAATTATAAATAGTTTCATTTTAAGTTTTATAAAAATTTGAAGCAATTTTGAAAGGTCGCCTTCAACTAATCGTTGGGGAAATTATCTGCGTTTAAACAAAAGAGAGGGGATATTTCGCGAAAACTCGCGAAACAGTTCGCGGTTTTTATTGGCGGTTTTGGATGGAAAGAATAACGAAATTTGCCGAACCCCAAAAGGGGAAACCTTGTAAATTGGCAAAGCTTTTACGAAGCTTCAACGATCAGTTTGCAAATTCTCGCCAACTTCTGATCAAAGCTTTTAGATTCAAAAGAGCTGCTGATCGAGGAACAACTTCTTTTATTCCTTAATATTTTACCAAAATTATTGGAATCGCAGAATTTGTGTGTGAATTTGGTTGCCAAAAATAGTTATAAAACGTTGGACTTGTTGACTGGATGTCGTTATCGGGGCTGGCTTGTTTGGCCAAGTGGTGATAAAGCGAAAATATGCCGGTTTGTGTGCCGGATGTGCGCTCACAGAAAAGAAAAATGCAAAAATAGGAAATGTAGTCGAGCAAATATTGTGATTAAATGCAGTTTTTTCTCTCTGTTTGGTGTGTGTGTGCGGTTGTGCTGATACTCGTATGTGTAAAACTAGAAACCGGAATGTGACGAAAATGTGGATTTTATTTGGGATTTATATCGAGAAAAAATATGAATCGACATTTGATGATTTTATGCCAATTTAGGGTTTTTCAAAAGTGGATAATAAAAACCCTAAAGATTGGTTTTATTAATTTGAAGGATGCTCATCGGAGATCCCTTCAACTTTTATTGAAGCCCAATAAAACGATAAACCCATATTTTTAGAACACCAAAGTAGAGAGGCGAAGACCCAATTTAATTGGAGAATGACTCTTTGAATTCACTTTGCCTTTTTGTCTAAAAATATTTAGCACTGACTGTTGTTTACAAAGTATTTGCCTTTTTCGAGGGTATAATGAAATCGAGAGTGAGTCCTTTGTTTATTCAATTCACAAGATCCTTTTCGGCCATTCTTGGCAAATAAAGCAGAAATGTAAACAGTGGAGTCTTCGCGCGACCTCATAACGGAAAAGATGAAAATGGGAGAACAAAAAAGTCCTTTTGACCGCCATAAAAGTCGTGTCCTTGTCCCTAAGATCCTCATGTAAAAATTGATAAATGTGGGATCAGAACAGGTAAATATAATAGCGAATTTCTGTTGGTCGATCGTCACATAATTGATCATTTTTCAATGTCCATATTTTGATTGTCTACGTATTTGATCGTAGATCCTCTTCACAAAATTTCATATTTTATACGAATCCGTTGCAAAGTGTGGTCAATTTTATCCCAATGTTCTTCGCTTTGCCGTTTTTTTATTTTGACTTCGGCAATCATTTTGTGCGATCTTAACAATGCAATTTCTCCCTTTTGTCTGTCGAACAGAACCGATCTTTTATTGTTGATGCAATCTCGTTCTCATGATCAGATCGAAAAGACAGAAAAAGGTCGATCTCGCTAAAATTCACCTTTCTCACAGCGATTCCATTAAATTCAAAATGCGATCAACGAATAGAATTTTTTGATTCGCCCTCGCCTCCATTGTGTCGATCGGATTGCTGTTGGGTGACTTTAATTCGGGAATGGGACAATCATTTTTATTGGGAGATTTTGATCAAATTCTTGTCGGTATTTTCGGGGAATCATATAAATCATCGAGGATTGATCAAGGGATGGGAATTTTTGGGATTTTTTTTACTCTAAATCTAAAACCGGTCGACCATTTCTATAAATTTTATTGGTGAATTATAATAATTATGCTTGCGATCAAAGGAAAGCATTATTTACGAAATGAAATAAAAACCAGATTTCATCCGTTTTCCAGCGGAATGGTAATTAATCGGAGATAATGGCGGCTTTTTGAACAACTCAAAACAATCCAATTAAATCCACTTAAGATCGAAAGGGATCGCGAGAACCGTCAAAATGGCGGTGAATTATCAATTAATATTTGGATGCAAGCGGCAAAAGTTTGAGTCATGGTTCCATTCATTCTGTGTCGATTAATTTTATTAATTGACGCGCAATCTGCACCGCCAACGATCATCATCATCACAGAGAAAAAAAAAACAGACAAAAACGCGCATTCTATTCCTTGTCTCTATTTTTGTACGCAGGGCTGCAAAGTGCACGCTCTGATGGCGTTAATAAAAACTACAACAACACGATTACAGAATTCATGACTTCCTGTTTGGAATTCTTCATGCGCCCATAAAATCCGTGCGTCCAAAACGCGTTGCAAGGGTTAGTTTTTGTTAAATTCGGGCTCCATTTTTTGGGTTACGTATTTTTGGCGAAAACACAAACGTGTTCAAATTGGGGAAAAATGAATGACTTTTGGGCTTGCCGGTTAGTCCATGTCATGGAAGAGTGATTCGCCGGGCAGAAATCGCAGTCTGAAGACCGAATAGTGAATAGAAATACCCAAGTAGCGCGAATGAATCACATTTTTGGTAACGATCATCGTGATCGTCAATGCACTTTGTGTTGACTAAGATCGAAAGCGGAGAGCGGAAAACAACACAGTACACACCATCGAGAAATAGTCGAACCAGATTTTCTCATTGATAACTTTGAGAGCCTAAAAATGGGAAAACAAACCGCTCATTATCAAACGAAATTTATTGGTCTTCTTCCTGATTATTTCGGCGACGATCATCCTAACCTCAGCTCAGAAAAGTACACGGCCAAGCGAATAATGGTGGGGGAAAGGGCATCAAATTCTTGATAAAAAATCCCTTTTTTTAATGTGCAGAGATCAAGAAGAAAAAAAAACAGAAGAGTAAAAACACCAACCAAGCCAACTAAGATGCACAATTTTGTTGTTGTGTAGTGCTCTAAGTAAGATTTGATTCTTTCTCCTCTCTCTCTGTCTGTGGAACATCATGTAAAACTCCATCCGCGGGTCGTTACCCCCAAAATTTCACGGTCATTTCAAAGTCAAGTTAATTTGTTCCATTCCTTCTCTATTCTGCTCTATGCAGCGATGTACAGAGAGATGCTATTTCGGCCCACACCACCACATCGCAGTGACGATGTTGGATTTAAATCCAAATTGGAATAAACGACGAGTTTGAAATCAGAATTAGAAGTGCTCTTGTGTTGGTAAATGCATGCATTTGCAATGATCGTTGTGTTGGTGATGTTTGATCGACGAGCGCACGAGAAAAAATATGCCAAAGTGAGGAGTTAGACAAGGAGAGACGATTGCGCCTGCAGTTTTCGAAATTGAAAGGCTTCTTCTTCGTTTTAGTTGAAATAATTTTGACAAGGAATTGAATACGGAATAAATTTCCCGACCAATTGATTAGTTTTCCCAACTTGAACGGCAATCAATGGCATTTTCGACAACCCCTCACTATTTTGGCCAATCAACAACCCCTCAAATGTTGCGCAATTTCGGCAAGCTCACCTCAATTATTCTCCGCACCCCTTTTGCAGGGACGAGACGATCGTTGAGTATTTGAGTCCCAAATTGAATATATGCAAATGATGCGCAAATGTACCTCTTTGAATAAATTTCAAAGACATTAAGTCCCGATTTGCATATCTTTGCAGAAGACACCTTTACGGTCGTCTTGTCATCGTCGTCCCCAACTAAAAAAAAAAATTTCACAAATTTTCCCACACCAGAAACAACCTTTTGCAAGCCCCGATTTGAATATTCAAATGAATGGTGATGGTGATTCGAAAAGTTCATTTCCTAAACAACAAAAACCCGAATTGCAATCTGCTGCTGCTATTTTGGTTCGGTTTGGCCCAATACAAAGGCCACAAGCACACACTCACACTCAGATAACGAATTTTAAAGTTCCGGTTCCGAATTCGAGGCAATTTTAAATAATTGCCAAGCCAAAAGAGCGTAGGCAAAAAAGAAGAAGAGAAAGAAGAGACGTATCTTGCATAATTTTATTCCGATCTTCGGCGGCGTTCCCAAGGAGCGATCGTCCTTTTCATGTTCGATGGCAATTCGAAAGGATTAATTGAATAAATCAATTCCGGATCAGAATGGCAATTGATTTGATTTT
The DNA here is from genome assembly GCA_001014945.1 of Clogmia albipunctata. Taxonomy (NCBI): domain Eukaryota; kingdom Metazoa; phylum Arthropoda; class Insecta; order Diptera; family Psychodidae; genus Clogmia; species Clogmia albipunctata. The sequence continues at coordinate 6,675 of JXOV01027500.1, forward strand.
AAGCAAAAATCAGGTCCTCTTTGCATAAATTTGCATCTCAAGGATGGGAACCAGTTTCGAAGATGTCCCATGGGAAAATTTGCAGCTCATTATGATAATTAGCAAAGGTGAATTGAATTTTTTAAAGAGCCCCTTATTGATCTTTTAAATTTTATTTTTAATTGTATATTTGCAAAAATTAAAACGGTTATCGATGAAATATGTTTTGATTAAATTGCGATCTGCATTTTGTATTGCAAGTTTATAGAATTAGATAACCAAAGTGAAAGTAAGTACTTCTACTTAAATTTATCATTTGATCTTGCGAACAAAATCCTAAAAAACATATTCAAGGTAAGTATTAGTAGGTAATTGTTTTTAATTTACCTTTTCATGCATATTTCAGGGTGCTAAATTTTTAATTAGAAAATTATGGTCAATTATAGTCATACGAATTTTGTTTGCAAATTTGATCGTCATTTAGGCAATTATAATCTCATAACGATCCACGAATAATAAAGATATATAATTTATGGTCAATTACATGATCATTACATCTTCACTTCAGCCCAATTTCAGAAATTGCTCATAAATTAAGACGATTGTTTAACGTCTCTTCTCACAGCTCAGCGCCTTTCTTTCGGGGTGTTTGTGCCCGACGAGCTGGGCACGAGACCAGAAGAGACCGAGAGGCAAGTGACCAGACCACCAATAATAGAGCTGGTAATAAAAGTAGTAGTCAAAGCGAGAGAACAATTAAAATGGGCCATTGTCGAGTGCATGAGTCGCCTCAATTTTCCTCAATTGAGGTCCAATTTTTGCGGTCTTCCTTCTTCTCCATTCACCCAAAAGCCAAATCTGTGTCATTCAAATTTGCCTCTTCATCGCCGTCATCAGTCACCTGACGAACAATGGACAATTTACCTGAAGTACGACGTCCATCCGAGTCGGCCTTTGTTGCTTGCCGATTTTATTGCCAAAATCACAACAACACAAACCGCACAAAGAAAATTGTTTGTAAACAAGACTTATTAAAAGATTATTACCGGATAAATGAGATGACTTTCGGATTACCACAACATTCTATGGCCCAATTTTGAGACTACCAGATCATAAAAGATGATCTGGGATAATCTTATCTTTCAGAAACATTTTTAGAAACATTTAAAATGTTAACACTTTCACTAAAAAAATACAGAGAATCCTCTTTCACAAATGAAGCCATTCTGTAAGCGCTGAATTTTGGGATACGATCTCCAACGATCGTGGAATGTCTTCCCATCCTGAACAAATAAATCTTGGAAATTGAAAGTCCCACCGCCAGTTGTTCATGGTCCTGAAATTCGTTTCACATATGCTAATTTTTCCCACACGCATCTTGTTTCCTCCGCGATCGTTAAAACGAGCAGAAAAAACGAAATTTCCTTTTCACGATCGCACAGTTGCTGCTGCTGCACCCTCGCGATGATCTTTTCAAACAAAAAATTCACTTCTTTGGTTTCTATTTTTACATCCACTCAACCCTTCTTCCTCCTGCCCTGCGATTTCGTAATCGTATTCTATTCAATTAATGCCTTTTGGAGCCACCAACCAGGACTCTAGTGAAAGGGTTTTTTTTCGTCTTTTTTATTCCTACTTTTCAATAAATCCTCGACATTTGATCACTTCTTGAACCATGACGAATTACAGGTGAAATTCGACGTCGGTTTTTTTTCTAATCATCCAATTAAGGGGTTGCGCGTTTTTTTTGTTTCATCATCATCCCTTTTCCAAGCTGGTTAATGATCATCGAGCTAGAGGAGAATGTAATTTGGCAGATGGCAGATAAGCGATCTTCGCTGACTGGAGGAGTGCACATCTTGACCAAAATTAACACATTCGCTCATTAGTGGTGCATTTTATCCTTTTTTGTTGTCATTATTAAAAGGTAATGGCGGATGTGTTTTTTTTTTCTTTTTATTTTCCAACGCCTGCTGTTTTAAGATGAATGTAAAATTGATGTGGAGTGAAATAAAAAATCAGTTCTAAACCCGAATGCAATTTGCTGATTGAAGTATGACGTGCTGGAAGGACGTTTCTCGAGACAATTTCATACCCTTTCTGGGTTAATTGGCCAATGTGAAAATAATTTAAATGAGTAATCTGACGCTGCTGGAACAAACTCGCCAAAGTTGAAGGACGTCAGACTGTATTTATGCTAAATCTCTCTAATCCTCTAATCTGCTTCAAAGATTATTTTAATCGACTCGTTGGTAAAATTGTTGTGGTTAATAAGAAAAAAAAATTAAACGAATGCAATTCCAATTTAAATAATTGTACATTTTCAACGAAACTGTGATTAATGTGAAAAATTTTGACGGGTTTTTGCCCACTTCAAGGCTTTGATTAATTATTCGAATCAAACGAAAAGCCAAAGGTACGATTTTCGTACAAACAACGACGACTCGGCAGCAGTTACTTGAGGTTGACGGACACCACACAACAAACACCGACAAAAACTATGCAAAAATTAGGTCAATATCGCGCCGAAACTTGGCACAAACAATTTAATCGGAAGAAAATGTGGCATTTGATAGAAATATCTAATAGATTATTAAAAATAGGAATTATTTGTATAATTTTTTTAGTTGAAGATATTTGAGTTCCAAAATACTGCGAATAATAAAACAAAAAGTTCACAATTGAAAAGTATACAAATATTTATGCATTTTCGTTGTTTAAATTTCATATTGCCAAACTAATATTTGTTCTTAAAGAACGTATTTCAAGTTCAAATAAATAGCTGATTGCAATGTTTAAACAAAAGATTACACTTCTCATTTATTGGCTATTTGTAGAGAAGAAACCTGAGTATATTAACATATTTAAAATATATTTCTTAAACTATAAATTTATTGGGTTTGAGAGATTACTTAAAAATGAATTAATTCATGAATAAAACACAATTGATAGCATTATTAATTGCACTACTCTTTTTTAGAACACTCGATGCATTCGTGATTTCAACAGCCCACTATGTTTATAAATGCTTCGCTTATCAGCTAGTTCATTTAATAATAAATACATTTTTCTTCACCTATTATTTTCAAAGCAAATTTGGCAATATTTAATTAACGATAATTTTCAAAAATATATTACCAATATTTAAGTATGTGTAATATTTATTGATTATGATTTATTCATAAGTTAAACAAGTGCCAATAAATGGAGTGCCGATATTTTACAATTATTATAATGTAAGTTTTGAGTTTGTCAAAATATAATTAAATCAATAATGTAAGTTTAAAGTTAGTTATAGTTTTCATAAGCAATTATTTTCAATTATCAATCTGTAGAATAATATATTATTTATTACTAACACAAAGAAATTTGTTTATCTATTCTTCATTATTTAACTGCAAAATTTTATACTAAGCTTAGTAGCTTAAGAATGAAAATATTTGACATTTTTTATTTAGTTGAAATTAGAATTATATTTTCCCAATTTTGATATAAAAA
>JXOV01027526.1:0-11120 GCA_001014945.1 Clogmia albipunctata
AGGCTGAACATGATGATGATGATGATGAAATGGAAATTTAGTTCACATAAATTAAATCAAAACATTTGTGCCAGGTCACTATAAAATTGTCATTTGCCTTATGACCAAGTAGTTAAGTGGAAACATACTCTATTAGTTTGAATTCAAACGGTAAGCGGTAACTTTAAGAAAATAACAAATTTCAATTAAAGAACTAAATTAGAGGATAATAAATATATGTTTATTCGTAAACTCAGAGTAAATAATGGTTTTCGTTATTTTAGTTTTGTTTGGAAAAGATTAGTTATACATATTTTTTTATTGAAATAAAAAACTTATAATTAACGTTAGTGCCTACCACCCCATACAATTTAAGATTTCACTTGAAACATTTGTGAAACATATCAATTTTTAAATTTTCCATGTAAATAATGAAATTTTATATGTGTGAACAAATAACTATTTTTTAATCAAATGACTTTAAGTATATCAAAATGCAGTTTTAAACAAGGAAATGGTTTTAACAATAAATAAAGTACGGCTGATTAAAATGGATTAACATGTTATTGTTTCGCCAGAATAAAATTGTCAAGGTACACCCTGTTATTTATTATCTTTCTTCTTTATCCACAAAACTTTTAATTCCTCATTTGTATAATTTTTTCAAACTCTACTGTATTTTCTTCATCCAAGTGCAAGGTGAATTGAATTTATAGCGTTTGACCACATCATCAATTGGGCCAATAATGTAGGTATTGGGTGAGTTTGGCTGGTGGTGCTGTGCTGTGAAGGCATTAAGAGAGTGCACCTGAAGCCCGTAATTAATTCTGGTAATGAAATCGAGCAGAAAGGTGGCCAAATGTTGAATAAAGTTGCGTTTAATGATGCAAGTTTTAGAACCGAGAACACCCAATTACTGGGGAATGAAGAAGGGAAGGAAGGAGGGACGAGAATTTGTCGTAGTGGCTTGGATGATCTCATCTGCGCGCCATAACTAACGGGTTTTTGGATAGATTAATATCGGGGAGTCATTAGGAAGGCAGTCGGTCTCCTAAACTGTCATTTGTCGCCACCGCACCGGAATTAAACAGGAAGACCCCAGTTCCTTCCGGTGGTTTCGGTTCTATTTTCAGAACCGCCGAGGAGAAGATGATTCCCTCCCAGAAATAAATCCCAATCCCACTCTCATGGGTAAATCAATTTCATGGAGTACAGCTATTAGGAGATCAAACAAATCACCAAAGGGTTTCCGAAACAAACCTTTGATTTTTAATTTAAATCCAATTGACATTTGGTACATTGGAAATTAGATATCCTTGATGTGATCTAATCATTGATAAAGTAAAGATGTTTTAATTTATACATGGCAGGATAATTTTTCATTCTTTTGTCAATTGTCTTTTTTATGTTTAATGCTCAATTATTAGACTTATACTATATTTTTAAAGAATTAATATAATAATTAAGATAAACAATTATAGCTATTTTATTTTTTTATTTAAAATATTTATAGTATTTATTCAAATTTTTCTTTTTTCTTTTAAAATTTTCGAATTTGAATTTCAAAATTAAATATATAACATATCCATTTACACTTTTAGTAAACGAAAAAAAAGATTCATTGATTTATTATTAAATGTGGTGTAGTTAATTTTAGGAATCTTAATATTAATAACAAGATCGATAAGGTAAGGCATTAATAAATATAAGGGTTGTTTTAAGCCACGAGCGTAGCGAGTGCAAGGTCGGAGGGTTTAATTATGCTTATCGACCGTGTTTTATATAAAATTTCATGTATTTTTACAAAAAATTGCATAAAATTTTTAAAAATTCTATGATTTTCCGTAAAAATATATTTAGCTATGTTCCACACCAATAAAATTCTATATCCATCTAAAAGCCACAGTATCAATGTAACTTTTCATATTAATTGATGAATTTCGTTTACACTTTAATAAAAAAAAAGTAGTAGTGCTTTAAAGCACTTGTGCTATAAAAAAGACATTGACAGAGTAAATTTCAGTGTCATAATATCAATATTAAGCAACAAAAATGAATAAAACTTATTTTGCACTTTCGTATCAAAAGGGTGGCTTTTCGATATTGATTTGAGTTTCATAATGCGTTACTATTGTGCAATATTGAATGTTTTGAATTTTTATTTCACTAGTGAAAAAAGAAAGTCATAATCCTCGCATAATTTGTTTCAAAATCAAAATTTCCCCAAGTAGAAAAAAAACTCTACAATTTTTAACCCAGGCCGTTATAACGATCAAATAATACAAGAAAAACTTTAAAATAGAGACCGTTGAATTTTTAATATACCAAAATGTGTTATGCTCGGGTGTAAAATTCGTTTTTTTACTCGGAAATGGTGAAAAACTCGTCTAAAGATAGCATAGTATTAAAAAGTCTTAAAAACGGATAATTTCACACTATTGTATCATAAACAATTATTTAAAATTTAAAGCAAATAAAAAGAGAATAAAATTTATCTTCAAAAGATTTTGGAGTTTTCTTTAATATTACAATTGAAAATTAGTTTAAAAAGACTATTGCAAATTCAAATTAGAACCAAAATATTATTTGTGTTAGACGTGATAAACATTTATAAAAATTCAAATTATTTGGGACAAAATATTGAGTAATTTAATGTTTCCTAATATTTTTTCCAAAATGCTTTCAGTTTCGAAATGTGACACCTGAAATTTATTTACCAAAACAAACAGCCCATCTGTCCGACAGATACCTTTAATTCCGCGGATTATGATAATTAATTGTCTATTTTCCCTATTCCACAAATTGTGACACCACCTGACCAGCCAACAATTCCCCCGGGCTTTAATTCGCCAATTTGTCTGTGCGCAAAAAAGCGAGTTTTTTCCTATTTTTTTACTTTGCGAAACATATGATTAAGCCATCTTTCTTTTGAATTCCAGCTTGAGGCTTAGAACAGAACGTTTTTGATGGCAGTTCTTCTAATAAAATACTAAAAAACTAAACATGCATCGCTTGTGGCTAACCGGAGATGGAAGGAGAGGTGGAGAGAGGAGTTGGGGAGCTCGATAGACAAATAAATAAATAATTAGGGCCCGAGTGACGAGCTGGAACAGATGTTTCCCCCAGCTGAAATTGATAGCCAAGCACCAGTTCATGCCTCGTGGCTCGAAGACAACAACAAAAAGCCAACAATTAGGCAGCCAGTCTTCATCGAGCTGAGCTGGACGGAAAGAAGGAAGGAAGGGTAATCCATTTGTTTTATTGTGGCTCATCAAATACTTGTAATAGATCTGTTTCGCCTAATTAGAACTGATTAATGAAATGGAGCCAACAAAAATTGATATATGAATTGCCCATATGGACAAGTTTCAATTGAATATGATAATTTCCGTTTACTAAAATGATTAGACAAACAGATATTAAGTGACACAGAGCTTTAACAATAGGATGTTAGATTTAATTTGTGGTTTTGTACAGGTGTTCTGTTTTTTTAACTCCAGAAATTTCTAATACGAACGCGAATAAATCCATGTAAACAATATATTTTTTAAAGCCCTGGAAGGTTAGGATCTTAACACATTAGAGATCCGTAAAGGATCTCTTGAGCCCTGGGGACTGCCGCCCACTTGAGAAAAGATACCATGGACGCGAGTTCGCTTGGATATCCACGGATTGGCAAGAGTTAAATTTACCTCTAAAAAGAAATTAATAAGTAGGATTAATTACGAAACAAATGATATTAAGTTGTAGGACTTTGCTGTGTAGGAGGAGTACCCCAATTTAAACAATGACTTTCTGTTAAATGACCTATTTTCGAAATAAATTCAAATTGTCACTCAATGATAAGTTGTTTTTAAATTTTTAATTAATCCAAATTTTAGGATGGTTTTAGATTAGCGTAGACGAATGGGGTTGTTACTCGTAATCAATATAAGATAAAGAGTCTTAATTTCTAAATGGGGCCTAATTGCTTTTAGAAAAACACGTCAAATTCATTATTTATTGCATAAAATCATTTTTTCTTTAAATTATTAAACTTGTTTGTAAATAGCAAAAGTTGGCCAAACTTAAATTATAATTTTGAAAATAATATAATAAATTAAAGCCGTGTTTTTAATTAGTCCTACTTCTTACGAATCTATTAGAGTGACAGTAAGTAGATTAAATTAATTTTTGAACCTAAACATGTAAAAAAACTTAGTTGTAAGGAAAGTAAGTACAAAATGACATATAGTTATGTTTTTGTACCATAATTTTTTATAGGTAGCACACAAAGTCGCCATATTATAAAGTAATCATGTTAGGCTATCTATTTATCAAAATTAAAGTTGTTGCAAAAAATGAACAGAAAAAAATTTAGCAGCTTTAATTAAACACAAATCGGTGATAATCCGTTTTGAAAATAGTTTGGATCGAAAAGTAGACTTTTCTTCACGCAAATTTGTTCTGTAACGGTTTACTTTTCTGCACGTAGTACTGAAATAATTCAAAATTGGCACGCAAATTGTCACCAATTTAATGAACATACATATTGTTGTCAAAATCATTTCGTTGTGAGTATTCTCATCTTACTCTAATAAACACACAGTCTTATTTGTACACATTGTGTCCATAATTTGAAAGAAACCACTGTGAACGGTTTTTATTTTTAATTGTCGATTAACTGATATTTTTTCAGAATTATACAAAATAGCGTTCAATACACATGTGAAATCGGTTATTACAGCACTCATTTACCAATTTGAACTCGCTACGTAAAAAACCATGGTAAATTCGTGATGTAATAACGTCTATTTCACCACTTGTATCGAAATATACTATTATAAAAGAGATAAAATAATACTAAATAATTTTTTTTAAAATCATTTTCCCTTATAAAAGACATAATATAGTAAATTTAATTACTTTTTAAAATCTGTAAATAAAATACAATAAATAGGTGTTTTTTTTATTGAATTTAATTCTGATTTTTTATAACAAAAATAGTTTATTCTCTCTTTTAATCCTGGTTATATTACGTATATGTAAATATTTATTTCAAAACATGTGTCATAATCGTTAAAAATAACTACTACCTAGCCTGAGCTGGGCAATTGAGGAATAAAATTTAAATTTGGACAAAACTTCAGTTGTCATTAAAAAGAGTGTCGAGATAATGATCGGATATTAAAACGGTAAAATAATTTGCATAATATTAGTGACAAAGTGAGTAATCTATTGTATAAAAAATACACTTCCTCGTTCCTGAACGTCTTCCCCAGTCAACAATTAACGAGCCACCTGATCGTCCAAATTAAAACTGGATAAAAAGACGAAACAACGAGGAAATTAAACTAAATAATACAAAATAGAAAACAGCTGAAGAAGGTGCAAAACTAACCCCAACTCTGGGTAATTATGACTGCTGTGGTCAGTCAGACAGACGTCACAGGTTCCCTCTGGACAGGTGTCGTTCGGCTGCCCAAAAATTTACGAGCTGCCGATTGAAATTTGGCCCAAAAACAGGGGATTAAATTCATTCCCTTTATAGCTCTTTGTAATTGGTCTTATTTAAGAGGGATTAAATTTGAAGAAGAGAAGACCAAAGCTGATTGATTAGCTAAATTCTATTGCGTAGCTGAATAAAGATGTTAGTCCAATGGTTGCCAGAAGGGTTTCCTCTTTATTGGACAGATGATCAATTTGTTAATGTGATTATTTGGAAGATAGTTTTGTTATGTCTATTTTTATGTGTTAAAATTTTAGATCTAATTTAGGTTAGTTAGATTGTATTGTTTTTTAACATGCAAATTGGATTTTTAATAAAATATAGAAACCAGGGGTTTTGCGGATGTCTGCGTCCACAAGGCGGAAATATTACTGTTCATAAAATATAATGCACAAGCTTTTAAATTTATTTATTTTATATTTAATGATGATTTTATATATTAAATACTAATTTTACTTATACATCCTTAAAATCCGATGTAAAGAAATAGACATCTCTGTTAAAAATATTGTAAGATATAAAAAAATATATTCATCTCTATTAAGCTTCAGATTTTAATAGTTTTGAGAGATTGCAAAATTATAAATAAAATTTAATAAAAACATAGGTAGTAGGTACATCTAATCTTAAGTTTATAAGTTTTCCCTACCTACTTTTATGCTAAAGGATGTAGACAGGTTATATCTGCCATTGACCTGTCATTCAACACCGCTCACGTGGGTAGTATACGTCAAACACAAAATAAGGAAAGGATTTAGGATAAGTTGTGGATAGACAGTTGATATAGTAAGGAAAATTTTGAATTATGAAATACAGTATAATCCGGTTATATTGACATCGAAGGGAAGTGCAAACTTTGATTTTTCATTCTTTCTAATAAGCGGTTATTTGCTAATATCAGTGAGTTGTATTAAACGGATAATTCTGTATTATTTGTAAATAAAATTTTAATATTTTATTTAATTGAAAAAAATGCGTTAAATTAGTGCAAACTGTAAATGGAGAGTATTTCATATGAACTATTATTTATATTTTTTTATTGATTAATATCTAAATAACTCCGATTACGTAAAACCAAGTGGTTAGACCTAGATCGGTAACGGTTGTTGAGTCGTAGAAGAAGAAGAAGAAGAATATCTAAAACTTAAAAGTTACGCATTATATTGTTGGTAATTTTGAAATATGTTTCCTAATTTGATATGGATTCAAATTAGTGTTATTTAATATTAGGAAAAATATTGATTTTACGGTCAATATAAAAAACAACATTTCCATGAATTTGTTTAAAGTTTTTTTTTATTTAAAGTTCTATAAATTATATTTTTACGTAAATATTTGTTGGTTTTAAGATAATAAGCACCCACTACATAATTTTTAAAATTATAAAACCGTTTAACGTTTTTAGTCAAACATTCAAATATCTTCATCTTGTCATCTCACTCTAAATCGACTTTACTTCGCTCTTAGAAGAAAAGTTTAACATTTGACAAATAAAAATTCGACCTTTCCTTCTGTCTTATGTATTACAATATAAGTTGTTCTCGCTCGCTCCTATCCCATTATCAAAGGATTCCGGTCGAAAATCGTTAATTTATTTCAAAGAAAGCGGTGTGTTTTTGAGTACAATTATTTATTTTTGATTGAATTTCTCATTTCCTCAAATTTTTCCCTTTTTTAAAATAAAATTAACGGTTTCTGGCTGGGTTTAAGTAAACGGGATATAAGAAATTCTCGGTATCTATGTTTCGTGTGTTTGTTTCACAAAAGTAGAAACATTGAAGTTGGTTGGTGAAACACTTCAGAAACGTCAAATAAAAAACTTAAAGAAAAACGTGAATTAAATTTGTATTGAAAATTCGGTGTTAGCGTGGTAACTGTGCACCGAGAATGCCTTCCAGTGATCCCTTGCCGCCCAAAGAGGGGGCCCTGTTTCGCAAGATTCTGGTAATTCGATTTGTTCAGTGGAAAATTCCATTTTTGTGTTTTGGTTTTCGTCCAAAATTTCTCCATTGACCGGTGTTTTGGAGGTTTATGTAATGCGGCTTATTGTTCCGTTGTAGAAATGCTACGAGATGAAGCAGTACAAGAACGGGCTCAAGTTCGCCAAGCAGATCCTGAGCAATCCCAAGTATCAGGAGCATGGCGAGACTTTGGCGATGAAGGGGCTGACTCTGAACGGGCTGGGGCGAAAGGAGGAGGCGTACGAGCACGTGCGTAGGGGCCTGAAGAACGACTTGAGGTCGCACGTCTGTTGGCACGTCTACGGGCTGCTGCAGAGGGGCGACAAGAAGTACGACGAGGCGATCAAGTGTTACAGGAACGCCCTGCGGTGGGAGAAGGACAATATCCAGATTCTGAGAGACTTGTCCCTGCTCCAGATCCAAATGAGGGATTTAGAAGGGTACAAGGAGACGAGACACCAGCTGTTCAAACTCAGACCATCACAACACGCCTCCTGGATCGGCTTCGCGATGAGCTACCATCTTCTAGGCGACCTGGAGACTGCCAACAGCATCCTGGAGACCTTCCGCCAGTCCCAAACTCTGAACGAAACCTACGACTACAAGCACAGCGAGCTTCTCCTCTACCAAAACCTAATTCTCCAAGAGTCTGGGCAACAAGAGCGAGCCCTGAAGCATCTGGACGAGCTCTCTTCTCAGATTGTGGATAAATTGGCTGTGAAGGAGGCCAGGGGAGAGCTGCTCTTGAAGATGGAACGGTTTTCGGACGCGGTTCCGATCTACGAGGAGCTGATTGACGGAAACCCGGAGAACATCAACTATTACAAGCGGTTCATGGAGGCGAAAGAGGTGGTGGAGAACGAGAAGGAGCAGCTGAGACTCTATCAGGAATTCCAGAGCAAATACCCGCAGGCCATCTGTCCGAGAAGACTGCCCCTGGACGTGGCCACAGTCAGTTTAGCGGACTTTGAAGCCCTCACAGACCAATACCTGCGACGAGGCCTACGGAAAGGAGTCCCACCTCTGTTTGTAAATATGAGATCCCTCTACCTATGTCCCGACAAAGTCAACATCATCTCGAGGTGAGTTTCATCAATAAATTTTATTATTTTTATTTCTAAATTTTTAATTTCGAAATAACTTAAAAGAGTTCGCTAATTAATCAACAGCAAATTCATAAATTAATCGGACAATTTACTGATATTATCTATAAAAATATATCTAATAATTTTTTAAATTAAACAATAAAATAATGAACAAGATTTATAAAGAAATAATTTTGTACCGTTTTCGAAATTGATTATTTCTTTAGAAAAGTTAATTGTTATCTGTTATTATTAGGGTGCTCTTCTGAAGACCTTTTAATGTTTAGTTTAAGTTATCTAGAAATAATATTATGCTTATCACTGTTTGATATTGTTATCAATAAGTAATTTAAGTTTAATGTTTATCTTGCAATAGGTAGGAAAGGTCCAAGTTTAGACCAATTTGAAGTCAGCCTTCGAATCATGAATTTGCTGTTCTAGTCATTTCACTGAATGTCTTTCGAATTCTCATGTTATGGGGTAAATAATTCATTTTATGCATTTTTGTAGCTTAAAATTGATATTATGACACTCAAATTTTTTCTGTCAAAGTCGTTATTATAGCAAAAGTGCTTTAAAGAACTCTTTAAAGCAAGTGTGCTTTTTCTTTATTATTAAAGTGTGACCTCCGTGAATGAAATCAATCAAATTTATATGTGCGTCAGTTTTGTTATGTAGGGTTTAAATGTATTTTCGGATGTATGTGTGTGTTTTTGACTGTTTTACCGGATGGTTCAAATTTAAATTAGTAATAAATCAACTGTTTACGGTCCTTTTAAATTTAAAACAATCAATTAACAGATAATATTTCCTATGTGAAAGAAAGAGAAGCAAGATATTACTTTCTACATTTTCTCTTAGAATTAGAAAAGAAAACGTAAACAATGTGAGGTGGTAGACAAACAAATTTAATTTTAAGACAACGAATGTTTTTTTTTAAATTTTTGTATTAATTTATTTAAAAATGCATAAAATTTTGTATAAAACACGGTCGATATGCATTATTAAACACTCGGGCTTTCTTTAAGGCGCTTGCTACGCTCGTGGCCAACTCTTGTGTTTAATAATGCCCTATCTTATCGACCTTGTTGTATAAATAACTATTATTGTGATTTGTTTCAATTTGTGTTTGTTTTTAAATTAAATTATTCTTTAAGCGATTTTTCGCAATCTAATATCGAAAAGAGAGATTCGATTTAGAAATGTTAAATTGGCATTCATTTCGATTTTTAAATCTGTTCTCTCCTTAAATACAGACGTTATATTCTTGTAGCTTAAATAACTATTAATATGAATTAATAAAAGAGAAGTACATATTTTTGAATGCAAAACAATCAGTGTTCCAGTTTTACAGTAAAACCCCAAAAAATCATCTGCTGATTGTCAAATCAAATTATTAAAAATTTAACTTTTTATAATCATTTCATACCTGTTAGCATTAAAATCCATGCCCATGTCACGATTCTGTATATAATAAACGCTCTTGGTCATTTGTAAGATGAAAAATTGTATCGTTTGATAAGGAAACGTGATATATTAATTGATATGCTTTTCTGTGGTATTTTTATTTTTGCAAAAAATTATACCCGGCTTGTTTCGAAACATAGCTTTTCGATATCCATTTGATTTTTGTGGTTTGTTTCACTTTATCGGACTCAGTGAAAATTTTGAATTTTTATTTCAATAATGAAAAAAAACTTTATAAACTATCCAACAGATTTGTCTCAATTTCAAAATTTGGTCGCCATTGTTGCCCTTAAACTACACAAAATATTGATCTCGGCTATGCCATACGACTGTGATTATGTTGCAAATTAATTGACGTTTCCTGTTTTAAAATTTTAAAATTTACCTTTTCAACAGCCATCTGCATATAATTTGGCTATTCTTGTTCGATTTTTAGCACATTACGTAAATATCAGAGATAAATCTACTTAACTGTATTGTAAGTAAATTATAGTAATAACCTTATATTGCTTTAAATGGAGATTTATTTTCCATAAATTAAAGCTAACAGATGTTCCATGTCACAATAAAATAGGAATTTGCTATGTGACCAAGTAGTTAAGAGAAATCCCAACCGTTGACGGTAACTTTACAATTTAAAATTTCACTTGAAACATGTCAATTTTTAAATTTTCCTTGTAAATAATGAAATTTAATGTGTGAATTGAAAATTTCAATACTCATGATTGGAGGTGCATAAAACGTTATATCCTGCTTGGTTGTAAAGTCTTGTTTTTTTAACTCGGAAACGATGAAAAACTCGCTCAAAGGCCCGTATTTCACTCGTTTCCTCATTGAGAAACTGTTCATTTTACACCCTTGTAGCACAAATAACTGTTGTATTAATAACAAATTGGGGCCGGATAGCTTTGTTGGTTAAGTGTCGCGTCACAAAATTTGGTTATCGTGTGTTCAAATCCCAGCAAAAGCAGTGATTTTTTATTTTCAAAATTCATTTGCTATTATCAACTAATAGTAACAATTTGTGATTAATATTTGTTTAATACATTTACAAATAATATCTCCGGCCCCAAAAAGTANTTAATAACAAATTGGGGCCGGATAGCTTTGTTGGTTAAGTGTCGCGTCACAAAATTTGGT
>JXOV01027574.1:0-39873 GCA_001014945.1 Clogmia albipunctata
ATCAATTGATACCACATACATATATATCTGATAAATATTAATTGCGGGAGAAAGCTTCTAAATTCGACTGAATTCAGGGTCGAATACTTTCAGGAGTAACTGTATTTCTTTATTTATTTTTATTAAGAAATTACTTAAAATATTTTTAAAAATTTGAAACAAAATTGTCATAAATAAATAAGTTCTTTGCTATAAAAACGACTTTGACAGAACCAATTTTAGTGAGATCATATCAATTTCATGCAACAAAAATACATAACAACTGTTATGTGTTTGATATGGTCATAAATTGAATAAATGAATCAGAGTTGGATATTTTTGTTTAAAATGGATATAGTCTTATATAAAACACATATGAGAAGTATTTTTATTCTAGAAATATGTTTAATTCATATTCAACAATAATAAATTGAAACTTATCTTTCAACACTAATGCCTATTTGAAATTGCAATGGAATTCAATTCCATATTAATAAATTCAAATATTTAGATTTACTTAAAAAAATTACACACATAAAATTAGATATTACTATACAATTATCGACTTATAATAAATTTCATTAACATTGTTACAAACATTAATAAAAAACCTAATCATTTTCAATAATTTTTTTTTGCAAAAATAGATCAGTCAAACAGAAATGACAATTTAACATATTATTTAATAAGATTTTTAAAGAGATAACTGGTTAAAGACGTTTTTCGTTTATAAAAATAAATTCTTATGTTTGATTTGTTTTTGAACTATGCTCTGAATTGGGCTCTCTCCGAAAATGCTTATAAACTCTTATTCACTCAACGCCTAATATATGTACATATTTATTGAGTATCAAGTATATTATAATAGCTATGAAATATCAGTATTTATAGCTTGTTTCCAAATAATACGAATTTAATACAACAATGTTGTCTTTCAATTTGAATTCACGTGCAGATATAAGGGGTTCAATGATTTTTGCAAATATTATCAATAGTTTCTGAGGACTAAATTTATAAACATATAATCGTATTAGGAAATAATTGATTTTTCCTAGTGAATAGATAGGATTGAAATTAGAATTATATGGCAAAAAATAGTACAACCCACATTGTTATGAAACTTTATTATTTAGAATTATTTGGCGAAACATTTATTCCTCTTCATTGGGTTGTTAAAATTTAATGAACTCCTATTTTATTAGCCTAATTTTTCACATGCTACATAATGAATTCAGTTTATTATCTCACAAATTTCATTCACTTTCTTAAAGTTCTTTCTGGATGGCTTCGCGCGCGCAGTCCTCGCGAGAAGGCTGTTTTCATGGAATTGTTTGAGCTGTCGTTTCTGGCTGTTTACACTTGGGGCACGCAGAATTTACACCTCATGATGGACGTTCTGCAATGTAACATTGTCAGTCAGATGCTGAGTATTTTGGAGGGATTAGTGCCAGTTCCGAAGGAGGAGGAATCCAACCAGAATTTAACAACCACAGAGACCGTCACCGAGGAGGAGCAACAGGAGGAGACTAAGCACGAGGAGAGGGACGAGATGTGTACTCCGGAGCAGCTTCATCGTCTTTACATTTTCGCTCTGACTTGGGGAATGGGCGCCTTTTTAAATACTCCCGAAAGATTAAAATACGACGCTTTTCTAAAAGAAAAATTCCCCACAATGGACTTTCCGTCGGATCCGAAAAATAAATCCGCTACCGTTTTCGACTTCTTTGTCACACCGCAGGGAGTGTGGCAAGGCTGGTCCACTTTGGTCACCAATTACGTTTATCCGGAGTTCTCGACTCCGGATTATCTGAGTATTTTAGTGCCAATTGTGGACAATGTACGAATTGATTACCTGATCAATACCATCGCCTCTCAGGAGAAGGCAGTTCTCCTGATTGGCGAGCAGGGGACAGCGAAAACGGTCATGATGAAGAACTTTATGAAGAAAATGAACCCGGAATCGTACATGGGGAGGAGTTTCAATTTCTCCTCAGCCACGAGTCCATATCAATTCCAAAAGACGATCGAAAGTTATGTGGAGAAGAGGTTAGGTAATACGTTTGGCCCACCTGGAGGCAGGAAGCTCATCGTGTTTATTGACGATGTCAATTTGCCCCAAATTAACGAATGGGGCGACCAAATTACCAATGAAATTGTCCGCCAGACGATGGACATGAAGGGCTTTTACAGTCTGGAAAAGCCGGGCGACTTCACCACTATTAACGATGTCCAGTACGTGGCGGCAATGGGTTTGCCAGGCGGAGGCAGAAATGATATACCATCGCGTTTGAAGCGGCAATTTTGCGTGTTTAATTGCAACATTCCGGACAATGAGTCCATCGATAAAATATTCCGCGTTGTCGGCGAGGGTCACTACAACGCAAAACGAGGATTCCATCCGGATGTTAGAAATCTAGTCAAGCGCATTATTCCACTGACAAGACTGCTGTGGCAGAGAACGAGGAATAAACTACTCCCAACACCGGCAAAGTTCCATTACGTCTTCAGTCTAAGAGATTTGTCCAGAATTTGGCAGGGAATGATTGGAACTTTGTCCACTGTTATCACATCTGAAAGTGTCCTAATCTCTCTATGGAAACACGAATGTACTAGAGTGTTTTCTGACCGATTTGTTGTTGCAGCTGATAAGGAGTGGTTTGTAACTGAGATAGTCTCCTTAGTTTTAGAAGAATTGGGAGAAGATTATGTTGAAATGACTAAACCGAATCCTGTCTTTGTCGATTTTATGAGAGATGCTCCTGAACCGACTGGTGAAGAGGGTGAAGACACAGACATGGAATTGCCTAAAGTGTACGAGCCTGTGAGTCAATATGACGTTCTCAGAGAAAGGTTGAACATGTTTTTGGCGCAATTTAATGAAATGGTTAGGGGAACTGGAATGGATCTGGTATTTTTCCCAGATGCTATGCTCCATTTGGTTAAGATATCTAGAATCATTCGCCATCCTCGTGGAAACGTGATGCTGGTCGGAGTTGGCGGTTCAGGAAAGCAATCCCTGACCAAATTGGCGTCCTTCATTGCGGGCTACAAGACTTTCCAAATCAATATGACCAGATCTTACAATGTGGCTAACTTCTTGGAAGATTTAAAAATTCTCTACCGAACATGTGGCGTCCAAGGAAAAGGGACTACATTTCTATTCTCAGATTTAGATATTAAAGAAGAAGGGTTCCTGGAATACCTTAATAATATTCTCTCTTCAGGCGTTATTTCTAATCTCTTCAATCGGGATGAACAAGCGGAAATTGTTTCCGAATTGACACCGATAATGAAGAGGGAGAACCAGAAAAAGACAGCGACTGCCGAAACTGTGATGGAATACTTCTTGCAACGGACATGTCACAATCTTCATGTTGTCTTCTGCTTTTCTCCGGTTGGAGAAGCATTCAGGCAACGAGTAATGAGATTCCCTGCGCTGGTCAGTGGCTGTACGATAGATTGGTTCCAGCCATGGCCAAAGGATGCTCTGGTGTCTGTCGCTAAGCACTTTTTATCGGATTTCCAAATTGAGTGCACTACAGAAGTAAAACACGAACTAGTGAATGCTCTTGGAACTATTCAGGATATAGTTTCTGAAACATCAGTTGATTATTTCCAAAGGTAAGTTAAAAATTTTTTTATCTATAAAATTTATTATGGACACTGATGCGGTTCGTCCTTTAGCCTTTCTTGCCCTTACTTCTCTTTTACATTTATATCAAATATTGTTCTGTATTTGAAGAAATTTCTACGTTTATATTTATTACCAATTAATTTGAGAAGCAATCATATCTAAGATTATTTACGGTTTTATGAAAATCAATTTTAAATGTATATGCTTTATAAAGGGTGTTTTTTTCGAGGTATATAACTCATCTGCCTCTGTGTCCTAGTGGTTAGCACCCTGGACATACTCCTCGAGGTCGTGGGATCAAATCCCGGGCGGATAGTTTTCTAGCGCGAAAAAGTTTCCATTTGTATATATCAATAACATTGCGAAATAATATTCATAGCGAATTATAACTATAAGTAATGGCTCAAACAAATAAATAAAATGGGCGGATTGACTGGATTCCGTCGTGAATGTCGTGGGAATAGTTTATTTATTTTTTATAGAACTTTATGTTGGCATTACTGTTCAAGATGGCGACCGATTTAACAGCTGTCAAGTGATTTATTCTCAGTTTGGTTTGGCAATTCATCATGAATAAACTTACGCCTGAACAACGCTTCCAAATAGTGCAATTTTATTTAAAAAATAATGGTTCTTTGCGGAATACGTATTGCGCACTACGTCCATCTTATCGTCGACAAAATCGTCCATCACTTCTGGTTGAATGGCTACGTCAACAAACAAAACTGCCGCATTTGGAGTGAAGCTAATCCTCAAGTGTATGTCGAAACACTGTTATATCCAAATTCAAAATCAATCTCAGTAACCCACTTGCTTCATTCACAGAATTGATAATTTCTACATATTTGTTTACCCCAAAATAGTGTCTTAAAAGGTTATTTTAATTTCAATTGAAAATTTTTCCTTAAAATATAATTGAAACAGTAAAATGTGTTCTCAATAAAATAATGGCAGTTTTGAGATTTTCTAGTGAACCTTCTATAAATTTGAGTTTAAAAATAATCTCAATTTAATACTATTGATTTGTGTGGAAATATTTATGCTGTGTAAAAATATAAATACAAATCCAACCAAAAAATTGCCTTTTTTTCTTCATGGCGATGCTTTATTATTTATTTAATATTGATTGTAATATTTGAAACTAATGTTACTGAAAAATATAAAATTACATTATTATTTGCACGTACATTTCAATTTTCGTTAAATTCTTCAAAACATTTTACCTAAGTTTTTCATAGATATAAATGGTTACCTTTTATCATGCTCATTGAATTTCTTTATTTTAAAGGTTCATTGAATTTGTTCATTTTAAAGGGATTGTTACAATGTCCAATTTAAACTAACCTAAAAGCATCACCTAAACACAATCCTCTAAGGACTTATGACACGAAAATACAATCAAGTGAAACTGAGATTTTAAGTGGTGGTAGCCAATTATATCTTTCATAATGTGTATTAGACTAGGAACTGCTACGAGTACTATACAACAATAATTTTTGTTTATGTGTTGTACAATTACTTTATTCTTTACATTGAAATCCTAAATCTCTATTCCAGGAAATAAATAATAAACAAAATTTTAATAATTAGATAAATTTAGATCTATGAAAATTCTCGTATTTCTCTAACTAAATATTATATAATAAAAATATTTTCATGGACGAAATTTTCATAAAAATGTTTCATTTACTCGTAATATAAAATTTTATTTAATTTTCATAAATTTTATATTGTATGTATTAAATTTTTGTTGACTTATAAAGATATAAATCATAAGAGTAATAATATCTTTTAATAATTTATTGTCCTTGAATAAGCAACATCAAATGCTATATGAATATGTTTATCAAATATAAATAAATTAATAAAATATAAAATTTTACATATGTATAGAGTAAATTACTTGCAATTATAATGGCCAACAATTTAATACTAAATTAAAGTTGGATTTAAATACAACGAATTTTAAATTAAACACAGTTTCTATTCCTAGACTTATGTCCATTTAATCTTCGTTAGGTTTAATTAGAGATAATTATATTAATGGTAATGTTGACCTTATTATTTTGATATAATCACTTTTTTCCTCAACCTTTACCTAAAGGTAGTATTTAAGACGGTAATGAACATTTCCAATTCTAAGTAACAAATCTGTATTTGATTATCTTCATCAATTCCAGAACCGTCTTAATAATATTCAAAAAATGTTAAAATATTGAAGAATATCATTTCCTTAAATATTAATTTTATTGATTACTAGGCAATTGAATTAATTACTTAATATTCATTCAATGTAATGTACATAAATAACGGTAATAAAATGGACCAAAAATGGTTACAATAAAATAATCGTGAATCTACTACAAACACATAATTTAATTCCAGGCTCTTCATTGTAAATAAGAATGATAAATGCTAAAAAAATTCATGGAACGTCTCGTCTAGGAATAATTCCCGAGTAATAATCGAGGAAGATAACTGTTAATACAATAAATTGCCGTTTAGCACGAATTACCGCTAATTTCCGCAAATTTATTTCCAGATTCCGGCGCGCCACCCACGTGACACCAAAGTCCTACTTGAACTTTATAGCGGGCTACAAGAACATTTACCAGCAGAAGCAGCGCGAACTGGGTGACGGTGTCGAGAAAATGGACACAGGCCTAGAAAAACTGGCCGAAGCGTCGGCAAGTGTCGAAATTTTAAAGAAGGATTTGGCCCTAATGGAAAAAGATTTAGCGGAGGCGTCACACAAAGTAAGCGTCTTGTTTTATTTATACGCATTTACTCTTAATACGGTTACAAACTGCGCGAATTAATGCAAATACCGAATTATGGAAATTTGTCATACTAATACGAGTTTGGTCTGTGCTTCCAGGCTGAACGCGTCCTCCTCGAGGTGACAGAACGAGCGATGCAGGCAGAAATTGTGAAGAATCAGGTCGTTATTGTGAAAGAGAAAGCAGAGGCTTTGGTGGCAAACATTGCCGATGAAAAGGCTTTGGCCGAAGAGAAATTGGAGGCAGCGAAACCGGCTCTGGAAGAGGCAGAAGCCGCTCTAAACACAATCAAGCCAGCTCATATTGCAACGGTCAGGAAATTAGGTCGACCTCCGCACCTCATTATGCGAATCATGGACTGCGTTTTGATTCTCTTCCAACGCAAAGTTCACTCGGTCATTGCAGACACAACAGCCCCTTGTCCCAAACCCTCCTGGCAAGAGTCTCTTAAGGTAAAGTTTTAAGATAATCATTAAAAATTTTATTTGACCCAATTTTTGGAGAACAAATCTATTATTTTTAGTATGATACTTAGGAAAAGCATCAAAAATAAAAAATTAGAGTAATGGCATTACAAAACCATTATTTTAATGTGTTCATAATAAAAATATTATAAAATTACAAAAATAACACTTACCTAATTAAGAGCCTATCGCAAATGTAACACTAATACCCTCCCATATATATTTGACCTTTACTGTAATACTGTAGTTCCATTCCGTTATCATAAAAATAAGTAGGAAAATAAGTAAGAAGGATACGATGTGTGGCATCCGCCACTCCAAGGATTCACGATGCATAGGTCAAGTGATAATTCAAATAACACATTCATGGGTTTTTGGTCCGATATTACATAAAATTGTAACAAACTAAAAGAGTTCATTTTTTATTCTCATTTTCCCACCAAACTCGAGAATGACAATAGTTATTTGTGCTACAAGGGAGTAAAATCAACTGTTTTTTAACGAATGAAACATTCGAGCCGAAGGCGAGTGTTTCATCGTATTCGAGCATAGCCGAAACCAATATTTTGTGTGGTTTATGAATAACAATGGCGACCAAATTTGACTTTGAGGCAAATTTGTTGGATAGTTTATGACATTTTTTTCACTAGTTTTTATTTTACTAGTTCAAAATTTTCACTGAGTGCCATAAAGTGAAACATTACGGAAGTCAAATGAATATCGAAAAACGTATGCAAAAAATTATTCTATGCATTTTTGTTGCTTAATATTGATTTTATGACAATCAATTTTGCTCTATCTATAAGTCGTTATTATAGCACAAGTGATTTAAAGAATTCTTAAAGCACGTGTGCTTTTTCTTTATTATTGAAGTACGACCGTAAAAGAAATCAATTAAATTTATATGGTCGTCAATTTTGAAGAGCGTGGGTTAAATGTGTTTTGTTTTTTAAAAATAATCCATCTATCGGAGAACTCATGAACTGAGTTTATTTGTGATTTATCATAGAGGCCGCACCATGTATTTTTACAGAAATTCGAAGAGCTGTTTTTTATGTTAATTTATTTAAAAATGCATAAAATTTTGTATAAAACACGGTTGATAAGCATTAGTAAACACTCGGGCTTTTTTGAGGCACTAGCTTCGCTCGTGACTTGAAACAACCCTTGTGTTTAATAATTACTTATCTTATCGACCTTGTTGTATAAATAACTATTTTGATGTTTTAATAACATGAAGAAGACTATATATACCTCAACTGGATATGCTCTTTATGAACCAACTTTGTTGTGTTGCATAATCAGCTATGATTTGTATAATTACTGTTTAAACCAAATACTGTATTACTCATACCGATTATCTATCTAAATGATATAATAATTATCTTATATAAAACATTAAATTTAATAATCATTTTAAAATGAAATGAAAACAAACGGACATTGCAACTGACTTCTATAGATTAGCGTAATCAGTATTGTTTTTAATCTTCCATTTCATAGATGATGGCCAGCACAACATTTTTGCTTCAGCTCCAGAACTACCCCAAAGACTCGATAAACGACGAAATGATTGACTTCCTGCAGCCTTATTTCCGGATGGAGGATTACAACATGGACACTGCCCGTCGCGTTTGCGGTGATGTGGCTGGGTTACTGTCCTGGACCAAAGCGATGGCCTTTTTCCACGGAGTCAATAAGGAAGTGCTTCCATTAAAAGCAAATCTCACTTTACAGGAAGCTCGATTAAAGGTGAATGCTGTTTTTTAATAATTAAAAGCGCATTTAAACCACAAATTTTGTGCAGAAGCGTTTTAAATCTTAAATACTTTCTTTTGGCTTTGGTAAGCTAATTACTTTATTCGTTTATTTTATCGAAACCAGCAATAATATAAATTGAAAATTATTTTCATTTTAATAAGTTCTTTATTGTTTATAATAAATTGAACGACCAGAAAGAAAACAAATTTAAATTGTATAAATTTTTTGGACAAACCCAAACTCTTCCGTATAAGAAAGCTTTGAAGATTATAATGGAGGATAAAAAGTTCGAATTGGTTTTATTCTTCGTTGTTGATATTAATTAGGGGAACGTTGCCTTCATAAAACAAAGATTATTATTTCAGTTTTTACCATTAAACCTATAAAACGACGTCATTAAATTTAATACGTATTACATTTATTGTGGAATTTTTTTTATTGTAGACTTAAATATTAATTTAATAGCTAAAATCATTTTACACAAAAAAACTCGTTATAATGAGTTAATTTTTTGCGTAATAAATTAATATTATAGTACTAATATTTTTTAGACAAAGGCATTAATTTCTTTTGAGCACAAGTAATTTTTCCTTTACTACATAAAAGAGTGTGCCAGTATTGAAATTGATCAAATTCATATAGAAGTCAGTCTCCATTAATAAAAATACTTAATTATACTAATGGATGATTTAAAAAACCGGGCATTTTGCTGCAAAAATTAAAAACTTGGTACGGACTCTTAAGCGAGAGAGGTTCGAGAGTTGACTGGATGATAGAAGTTATTAAAAGGCTGAATTAAGAATGAAAAATAAAAAAAATATTAAATGAAATGTATAAGAACCAAAGGTCCAAAGGGCACTAATAAATATTAATATTTTTTTTTAATATTTGTATGTAAAAAATCATAAAGTATTGTGTAAAACACAGTCGATAAACATTAATAACCATTCGGTAAAACATTGGTAAAACAACATAAGGGTATTCGCGATATACTGTTAGATAAAATTGTTGTTTAAATCAACGCTAATTAACAATAAGGTTGTTTGGATTTGTGGTGGTATTAGTAGTAAAACGTCATCAGCCGGATACCATTTATTGTTTTGATTTTTGCAGAAAATTAGCGTTAATATTGTAACAAAAGGCTTTTAAAGTGATTAAATACGTGTAATAACTACTTCAGACAATAATTTTTGTGACTAATAAGTTGAATATCACTTATTTTGTGCCGAAATGCGAAAAAATCGCAAAAATTCTCTCACCCAATTCAGTCAAAAAGTATTGAAATTTTAAGAAAATAGTGTTAAATTCGGTAAAATATAGTATCTACATAACAATACACATGTGTCTAGTCCTCATTTCGAGTTCATACAAAATCAAAATAATGAATTTCAGCGGAGTCGATGACGTCAAACATTCAACTGCCAATATCTGGACAACTTAGTTAAGGTGCTCAACCTTAACTTGGCTTTGGGTAAAACAACAAAAAGGTATACTCGATATACTGGTAGATGAACTTGTTGTTTAAATGACAATAATCATTAGAAAAAAATATTGTATAAAACTTTTTTAAATCCATATTTTATATTTTAGGTGTCACAAGTTTGAAAAATGATTACTTCAATCATTATTCATAATGCGCATAAAAAATGTTTTTTTTCATTTCAAATCTATAAATTTCTTCCCTAGATTGCCATGGACGACTTGGCGGCAGCAGAAAGCCAGCTGGCGGAAAGAGAAGGTGCTTTACAGGAGGTCAAGGAGCAATACGACACAGCGGTGGCTGAAAAACAGCGATTGACAGACGCTGCCAACGTTTGTTTAAGAAAAATGACTGCGGCAACGGCCCTGATTAATGGTCTTGGGGGAGAGAAGCTCCGTTGGACTCAACAAAGTAAAGATTTCAAGATTCAATTAGGAAAATTGGTTGGTGACGTTTTATTGGCCACTGGATTTCTGTCCTATTGTGGCCCCTATAATCAAGAATTTCGAGCCAATTTGCTAAAAACATGGATGAGTATTTTAAAGACCAGAAATATCCCATATACTCATAACTTGAATATTATTAACATGCTGGTTGAGTCTTCAACTGTATCGGAGTGGACCCTTCAAGGATTACCCAACGATGAATTGTCAGTCCAGAATGCCTTAATTGTTACCAAATCGAGCAGTTATCCTCTTCTGATTGATCCTCAAAACCAAGGAAAATTGTGGATAAAAAGTAAAGAGGATTGTAATGAACTTCAAATTACTTCATTGAATCATAAATATTTCAGAACTCACTTAGAGGATAGTCTTTCCTTAGGACGTCCTCTTCTAATTGAAGATGTTGGAATTGAATTAGATCCAGTTATTGATAATGTTCTGGAGAAGAATTTCATAAAATCAGGTTCAATAGAAAAAGTCCTTGTTGGAGATAAGGAATGTGATGTTATGCCTGGATTTATGCTTTATATAACTACAAAACTTCCAAACCCTGCCTTCAGTCCGGAGATCAGTGCCAAGACCTCGATTATTGACTTTACAGTTACAATGAGAGGACTTGAAGATCAACTACTTGGACGAGTAATTTTAATGGAAAAGTCCGATTTGGAAGCGGAGAGAGTCAGTTTGTTCGAAAATGTGATGAAAAACCAGAGAAACATGAAGGAACTCGAAGCTAATTTGCTCTCTCGATTGACTTCAACAGAAGGTTCTTTAGTTGATGACGAAGCATTGATTCAAGTTTTGCAGGAAACAAAGACAACGGCAGAAGAAGTCAACCAAAAACTGAAAATATCTGAGGTTACAGAAAAGAAGATTATGGTGGCTCGAGAGGAGTTCAGAGCTGTGGCAGGAAGGGGATCAATTCTCTATTTCCTGATTGTAGAAATGAGTAATGTGAACATCATGTACCAGAATTCGCTGAAACAGTTTCTCGTCATTTTTGATAATTCTATTACAAAGTCAACCAAAAGTAGTATTACAGAAGAAAGGATTAACATTATCCTTAAGTATCTCACCTATGAAGTATGGGCTTTCACCAGTAGGTCTTTATATGAAAGACACAAGCAATTGTTCACCTTGATGTTAGCTATCAAAATTGATTACCATAAAGGAAATATAAGTCATGAAGAATTTATGACTTTCATAAAAGGTGGAGCTTCACTTGATTTGAATGCTGTAACTCCAAAACCCTTCAGATGGATTTTAGACATAACGTGGTTAAATTTGGTGGAATTGTCTAGATTGCCCACATTTTCGGACGTCCTCAGAAGAATTGAGCAGAATGAAAGAGAATGGAGGATTTGGTATGAGGCCGAGAAACCAGAAATGGAAGAAATTCCTTGTGGATATCACGCGAACTTGGATGTTTTCCGGAAATTGCTTTTGGTCAGAAGCTGGAGTCCGGATAGAACCATATCCCAAGCGCGGAGATACATAGAAGAATCACTTGGTCCGGAATATGGAGAAATGCAAATTCTCGATTTGGAAGCAACGTGGGAAGAGAGCGAACCAAGAACGCCATTGGTTTGTATTCTATCCGTGGGATCGGATCCCTCGTCCCAGATTTTCAGTTTGGCTAAATTGAAAAGCATCCCCCTGAAAGCGGTTTCGATGGGTCAGGGCCAAGAATTCCATGCCCGGAAATTAATCACAGACTGTATGGCCAGCGGTGGGTGGGTTTTGTTGCAAAATGTCCACTTATCAATTAGCTTCTGTGCGGAAATAATCGATATCCTGGTGGAAACGGAGCATATTGAGGACACATTCCGGTTGTGGGTAACGACAGAGGTGCACGAGGAATTCCCCATCGGTTTGCTTCAAATGGCCATCAAGTTTACAAATGAGCCACCGCAGGGGATTCGGGCCAGCTTAAAGAGAAGTTATCAGGCATTTACCCAGGACTTTCTTGATTACACATCAGCACCACAATGGCCACCATTGTTATACACGGTCGCGTTCCTCCATACGGTGGTCCAGGAGAGGAGAAAGTTCGGTCCTCTGGGCTGGAACATCCCATACGAGTTCAATCAGGCCGATTTTGCTGCAAGCGTTCAATTTATTCAGAATCACCTGGACGAAATGGATCCGAAGAAAGGAGTGTCTTGGCAAACGTTGTGCTATATGCTTGGGGAGGTACAGTACGGAGGACGTGTTACTGACGACTTTGACAAAAGACTCCTCACAACATTTACCCAAGTTTGGTTCTCGGAATCACTTCTTAATTCTGGTTTTGAATTTTATAAGGGTTATAAAGTCCCAATGACGAGAAACTTACAGGGATACGTTGATTACATAAGCTCGTTACCAAGTTCGGATACTCCAGAGGTGTTTGGACTTCACCCGAACGCAGACATTACATATCAAATAAACACAGCCAAAGGAATTTTGGATACAATTTTAAGCGTTCAACCGAAAGAAGGAGGCAGTGGGGGAGGAGAATCCAGGGAGAATATTGTGTACCAGCTGGCAGATGACATGTTGAGAAAGTTGCCTCCAGCTTACAACGCGTTTGAAGTGAAGGAGGCCCTGACCAGAATGGGCTCACTTTTACCGATGAACATTTTCCTGCGTCAAGAAATCGACCGAATGCAAAGAGTTATCACAACAGTGAGATCCACTTTGAGCAACTTGAAGCTTGCCATCGACGGGACGATTGTAATGAGCCAGAATTTACGCGAATCCTTGGACTCGATGTACGACGCTCGGATCCCGGAGAAGTGGATGAAGGTGGGTCGCAATTTTCTCGGTTAACTAATTTTAATTGCTTTATCGAAATTACCATAAATTTCAATTTAATGAAATTAGAAATTATTGCCAAATGGTTCGTGAATTCCAAGTTTATAGTCTCTGTCCCCGTCGGCCGTTTACCCAACTCTGATTGGGTTGTCCAACACCACTCTCTCCACCTCCTCCTCCTCCTACTGTAATCCTATTTACAAGTTAATTCTCGAGTGATGTTTCTCCGTTTGAAAAGCTTCCAATTTGGATGAAAAGTTCTGATTGATTTTTTGCTATTTTATTGTCGCAATTTGCCATTTTTCGTCGATTGTGGGGACAGTGTTGCTTGTTTTGGGGTTTTCCCAATCTATCATCAAATCAAATTGAATTTGGTTAACAAATGTTATTGAGTTGTAATTCAATTTGAACAGATATCGTGGGAATCGACAACACTTGGCTTCTGGTACACGGAATTGCTGGAGAGGAATACCCAGTTTAAGACTTGGCTGCACAGTGATCGGCCCAAAGTGTTTTGGATGACTGGATTTTTCAACCCGCAAGGATTCCTCACTGCCATGCGACAAGTAAGATTCTTTATAGCTCACCTGCTAATTTTGTTCTCATCTCCTGGTTTTGACATCAACGTAATTACTCACCTTTAAATTCCTGATCCCTTTTCGCCAAGCAAATAACAACGTTTACCTTCATGTGACTAACCTGAATTAATCAATTACAGGAGGTGACACGCGCCCATAAAGGATGGGCTTTGGACTCGGTGGTTCTGCAAAACCAAATTACGCGGTTCAACAAAGAAGACATTTCGGAATCGCCTGCAGAAGGTGTTTACGTTAGTGGGCTCTTCTTAGAAGGTACATACGCCACTTGACATCTGATCTGATTTGCTCACATGTCCCTAGAAGTCTGTCATCTCCTCCTTTTTAGCCTTTTTATTGCAAAAAACATTACTCGCCTTTTTCATGAAAGAAACGAGAACCATCAAAGAAATTCGCAACGAATTTGAGCCTCATTATCAATGGGATTTCTTAATCCTCAACCTGTCTGATTTGATAACGTAGACATTCGATACCGAGGCGTAACAAGTGCCACCGCTTTACGTCTATGGATCAAATAAAATGGGATTTAATGGCGCAACTTTCCGCATTTAATGGGCGGTTATTTTGGATTAATTCCTCTGTTTAACCGGTTTTACGATGTCGTATTTTGTGACCAAATTTATTCACTTTTAAATTCTCAATGATTTTACAAGATGTACAATGTGTGTTATTCGTTTAGGAGCACTTATTCAGAATTTTAAATTGACATGTTTTGAACTACCATTCAAACATACACTTTTTTAAAAGAAATATTAAGATTTTTTTTTTGATTTGGGGTTAAGTAAGAAATCGTCAAAAACTCTCTTCCAGACTAACCGTGGCGCAGCGGGGACGAGTGGAGCTCTCACCCACCAAAAAACCCGATTTCTTACTGTGCTTGGGTATAGGGTGGGACCGCCATCATGGTATTACTTCACCCATTGCCCATCAACTTTTGATTCCATCATTTGAAAAACAATCGTTGAGCCATCCCTATACCTTGGTCATCATTACGACTCGCACGAGATTGTCCATTCTACTCCAATTCTGTGGGTTGGACAATATGAAGTCGGCCAAATATTAAGATTAAATAGAACAATTTAAATTTATTTAACTTGTTATTTTGATTTAATTTTTTTGTTATGCTGATGAACCCTCACACGAAGAGTTCTTTAAAATAATATTTTGAGAAAAATTCGACGATCTTTGACCAACAGTTTTTTTAATTAACACAAGCCTAAGTGTGATTCAATAAATCTGAACCATAATGTTAAAATAAAAATATGAATCTCTTAGAGCGACGCCTACACTAATTTTCGGTACCAAATCCTGCGACCAGTTTACGTCGTCTTGTCTCTTTGCTAAAAATAACATTAATCTGACAATTAAAATCCCGATGACAGTAATCCCTGTCTAAGTGCTTTCTCATGATATTTTCTCCGTTTGTGACCAGGTGCATCCTTGGACCGACGTAGCGGCAAACTGATCGAGTCTAAGCCCAAGGTGCTCTACGAGCAGATGCCCGTCACCTACATTTACGCGATTAACACCACCGCCGGCAAGGATCCCAAACTGTACGAGTGTCCGATTTATCGAAAACCTCAGCGAACGGACCAAAAGTACGTGGGCTCCATTGACTTCGAAACGGATTTCAATCCCCGCCATTGGGCGTTGCGAGGAGTAGCCCTCCTTTGCGACATCAAATAGATTAATCGCCAGCACCAAGTGCTTCGTAAAATTATTCCAATCACCAATTAAAAATTATAGCCATGCTTAAAGCTTATAATAAAATATTATCAAATGCTTAGAATTAATTTTTAAAATTGTTTTATTCTGAAACGGGTAAGTAATTAGAAACTTTTAATCAAATAATAAATAATTTCGATTGAATTGGTATTTCGTGGGCTATAAATAACAAATCATTAAAAGTTTTCTTGTTCTCAGATGGTACGTTGTTTCAAAGTCTTAAGTTAATTGGTAACTAATCTTGAGCCACAGTGGAATCAATAAATCAATCAAATACCGCAAACATAAAGATCTATATCATAGTCTACTCTTAATATTGAGCACAAATTTAATACATAATGATTTTTATTTATCTAAAAATTTTGAACGGTAGTCTGTTTATTGAAAAACGTATGTTTGCAAAAATTAATTTTCTAATTAAATTTCCTGGATGAAAGTAAAATTAAATTATTATTTTTTCTTTTAAGTTTTAATTAAAAATTTCAATCACATAATATTCCATGAACTTATATTGAAAACTTCCCTTTATATGTAAAACAAAATTAATTTAATTAAAAACTAATCATTTTTTTTAATAAGACTAAATTTACGATAATAATTACACATTTGGTCCCCTAATTAATTCATTGACTGTACCATAGTTTCACCTTAATTGTCATCCTCCACAATGTGAATAATTCAGAGCCTCCCACATTTCTTATAATCCGCGTCGGCTTAACCTAATCTTTGTGTAAAAGTGGAATAAAGTTTTAATTGGACAAGGCAACTGAATAAAACTCGCATTTCTTTCTTTCATTCTTATTATTACCTTTTATTTATTTAATTACAAATCTTTATTATAACATGTTCATCAAGATTTATGAATTGTTCTCTTCTGCTTTGCTGCTGCCGCCGTCGCCGCCGCGCTGGTCTTTAGTTTTATTATCATTATGTAATAGTTGGAGGATTAACTTAATTATATATATATGTTTGTGTGTATGTGTGTATGTTTTTACGAATAATTTGCCGGTGTTTACATTCGAATCACACAATTGCTGCACACGCCTGAAGAGTTTGATGACTAACAAGAGCTTGGCCGCGCATCCTAATCTTTGTAAATATACATAATATTTTAATAAATTCCAATTAATCATAATATCATTTGGGGGGCGTAGTCCTTCTATAAAAACGGTCATTTAGGGGATTTTAATAGGGTGGAATGGTTATAAAGGGGGATCTTCTTCTTAATTCCTTGTATTAATAATTGGAACGGTATTATTTAAGCAACAATTAAAATTTTTGGTATTTTTTTTCATCCATTTAGTTGATTAGATAATATTTGTTTGCAATTTGTCACATTGCGAATTTGAATTGGGAGTCATACAATCATGCATTGCAAGAGCGAGGTTGAGCGACGCGAGGAAAAAAGAACATAAATAAAAAACGGTCGCTACTATGATTGATTGAGAGACGCTTAGTTGATTTGTGCCTCTTTTCGACATCTCGCATTTAAAAATTTTTATTTTACAGGTTTATCCATATAAAAATATATATAATTGTAGTTAAACTCTGGCTGGATAGTCATAAAACAGGTAAATATAAGCTTTAAATCAGATTTTCTTTTCTAATAAACTATTTGTTAACAAACTATATAGATTTTTCCATAGCTGCTCTGGGAAGGTGAGTCTTTGTTTCTTTCTTCGGTTCGGTTTAGTAATTCAACGATTAAGGAGGATTTGGTGACGATTCCATATACTTGTCTGGTCAGTTCTGTTGCCCATTTCTCTCTTTAATTGTCCATGGAATGGTCTTTGTGCAAACTGTAGAGATAATTGAGCCGATACTCGTCCTCCTCGTCATTGCTGCTTGATTCCGTCGGCTGACGGTTCGATTCCTGTTCATTATCGCCGTTTGAGTCCTCGGTGTCGTCTGGTGTCGCCTGTTGCAGTAACAGTTGCTGTTGGTGTGGCATTTGTTGGATTTTCGGCTGGATCATTGGCGGATGGTGGGGAAATTCACTGTTTATCAACAGATGTCGGAGCAAATAATTGATGTTTGGTGTTCTGCTGCTGCTGGTGCTCTGATGGGACTGCTGGAATTGGGGAGGAAATTGCATTCCGGGTGCCTGATTCACTACGTCCATCCATTCGCTGGGCGTCTCCGGCTCAAATTCAAAATAGTCCTCCTCGCTGAGGGAGTTGCCACTTCCTCGCTTGCCCACATTCTTCAATATAGCCCTATTTATCTCCACCTGAAGGGATATAAAACACAAACAGATTATTGTCGTGGGAATCAAATCATTATTAAAATCACACAATTATTTTTTATGACAGTTTTATTCTCTCTACAATATTGATCCCTTAGAGTCTTAGGTCAGGGATATTTTCATATTAAAACTTATTCGTTGCTCTAACATAAAAATTTGAAAGGTCGTATTGGTCCTTTAGGACAGTTTAATTTCGAAATGAGTATAGTAAATTATTTACACTATGTTTACCTAATGGGACAGTTGGAATTACGACAAACACGTGGAAAATTTAACGTTTTTGTACAAAAACTGGGACATAATATTGTCACCTACAACTTTATTCTGAAAACATCTATCAAGAAAGTAAACGATGGTTTTATGGTGACGGTAATAATGAATTTAATTGTGCAAGTAATTAAATCTGTTTTTGTTTGTCTATGGAAGTTTAATGTCCCTATTAAACACTATTATATTAACTATAAAATCTATTCACTTTGCACATTATTGGTTTTTATAGACATACCTGAATATTTGTAATTACTAAAATTTAACAAAAAGTAACAAATCTTTTTATATAAACGCAAAGTATTAATGTAATGAAATTAAAATGGAATCTTTTACTTATATTATTGCATTTAATTAAAAATATTATTAGATATATATTAAAAATATGAAATAAGACTGAGTAAATCAATAATAATTTTACGAAACTAATCGCAAAGATTGGCTCGCCCAATTCGCTAAAAAATTGAATTTTTTGAAGAAATGGTATTAAATGCGGAGCAATTGCATTTAAAATCGGAGATATTTTAGTTAATATTCAAAACAACATCGGCATGAAAATGGCGAGTAAAATCAAAGCCGCTCAACCATATAACTTGTTCGGAATTTAGGCAGGAAAAAAAAACATGTATCAATCTGGTTGGTGTTTTTAATTGTTAAAATGAAGACTAGACA
Source organism: Clogmia albipunctata (assembly GCA_001014945.1). NCBI lineage: Eukaryota > Metazoa > Arthropoda > Insecta > Diptera > Psychodidae > Clogmia > Clogmia albipunctata. Next base: position 18,843 of record JXOV01027574.1, read on the forward strand.
GATGTATATTGTTATCTAGATTCTATCTTGTTCCGAATTTAACGCTATTTTCTTAAAATTTCAATACATTTTTACATAATTGGACGAGAGATTTTTTGCGATTTTTTTCGCATTTCGGCACAAAATAAGTAATATTCAACTTATTAGACCCAAAAATTAGTATCTGAAGTAGTTATTACACGTATTTAATCACCTTTAAAGTCTTTTGTTACAATATTATCGCTAATTTTCTTGCATACAAAATCAAAACAATGAATGGTATCTGGCTGATGACGTTTCACTACTAATACCACCACAGATCCAAACAAGTAAAATGTGTGTTTATTGATTATTTGTAACAAATTGAACAGTTATTTTAGCAATTTCAACTATATGTAAGCCTGGAAAATGGATTTAAGATGAAAATACTCCTCAAACAGTCACATTTTCAAAACAATCATGAGGTTGATTTTTTACGGCTTTGGTATTATTAAAGTTTATTTCCTGTGATAATTATATTAAAAGAGCACTGGTCTCTTTTTCAGAAGGTATTTATAAAATTTCTCTAGTTTTAATAAAAATTTAAACATGTATATAAAAAATCTTTAATTATGAAACTAATAATTAACATAACTGTGCGGATATTTATAGTATGAGAACAATTACTGCTTTTTGTACAATCGTAAATAGTTTAAATTTTATGCTCCTATTAAACACTTTTAGTCCTTTTAGTACGGTTAATTATTATTCCCAATTTAATAGATGCATTTATAATAATTGGCAATATTTAACAAATCTATAAACATTATAATGAAATTCATAGAATATTTGAATTTATAAAATTTTCCATTTTATATTAGAAAGTTAAACATGCATTTTGCATTTTGGAGGCTTTATACTTAAGAGCATGGTATATTTTAGAATATTAGTGACTTTCTCAGAAATTATTAACACATTCAAGTTAGACACGTTAATGTTACTTTCAAAGTCATAACATCAAATTGTTCATATGATAATTTAACCGCACTAAATTGCAATAAATTACTATACTGTCCTATATTGCCTTTCTAAGTAATTTGTGTACTGTACAATTCGTGGAATGGCTTGTGGCTTCCAAACAATGGTGGAGTTTTAATCACTTAAAGTTCATAGTACAGTATACTCCCTCGTTATCAAAATTTTGCACATAGACAAACTTTGAAACGTACATGACACGTGGTCTTTGTTATATTATATATGATGTAAAACAAATCTGCAAAAGCTCGATTTACCCACAATCGAACAAATATTGTGTCCTAATTAAATACTCTATCAGTTCAAATTAATTTACTTGAAAGACGATTCTTTAAACTAGTATAGATATTTTCAGAAAATCAGCTGTTTTAATAGGGAAACGAGTACACTAAATCAAGCCACCGTTAAGATTTTCTTCGATTTCGTGTTCTTAAAGGGAATTTTCATTTGAGCAGGACATACATTTTTGCAATCATTTTTCAAATAGATCACAAGCTGGTTTAAAAAATTGTTATTTTGTAATTCTAGATCACTTGTACGGCCTTCGACAAATTTGTTCTAAGACATGGTGCTAAATATTTACATTGATCCGAAATTGTTTGAAAATTAAGGATCTTTTTCACTTGTAAAAATGGCTATTATCTCTTACTCAGCGACGATTAAAAATTCACTCGTATTTCTTACACTTAAAAAACAGCTGATTTTATACCTTTGTAGTACAAATAACTATTAGAAAATTATTTTTTGCACTCCCGTATCGAAACATACGGTTTTCGATAATGAGTTTCGTAATGTTTCACTTTATTGCACTGAAAATTTTTATTTTAATAGTGAAAAAAAATTATCATAAACTATCCAACAAATTGGTTTCAAAGTCAAAATTTGGTCACCATTGTTGCCCTTTAACTACACTACTGGTCTCGGCTATGCCATAGGACCGTGTCTTTATTTTAAATTAATTAATGTTTCCTGTTTTAAAATTTTAATATCTATCGTTTCGACAGCCATCTCCATATAATTTGGCTATTTTTGTTCGATTTTTGGCACATTACGTAAATATCAGAGATAAATCGGCTTAACTGTTATGTAAGTAAATTATAGTAATGGTCCTATATTGTTTTAAATAGATTTTTTTATATAAAATAACGCAAACAAATGTTCCATGTCAGAATAAAATAGGCATTTGCCTTATGACCAAGTAGTTAAGAGGAATTCCAACCGTTAACGGTAACTTTACAATTTAGGATTGAATCACTTGAAACATTTGTGAAACATTTCAATTTTTAAATTTTCATTGTAAATTTAATGTGAAATTGTAAAAATTTCAGTACTCATGAGTGGAGTGCAAAAAACGTTATATCTTGCTCGGGTAAAAAATCCTGTTTTTGAACGCGGAAACGATGAAACAATCGCCTTCGGCTCGAATGTTTCACACTCGTTTAACTCGTTAAAAACAGTTGACTTTATACCCTTTTAGCACAAATAACTATTATTTGATAAAAATATCTTATTCATTTAGAACGATAGTGCTTATAATATTTGGATTTCACTGTGTAATAGAGATTTATTTGTAGTTGAATTGATAACAATCTAAAGAGAGACCGTTTTGTAAGTCACGCATTTCTCTTTTAATTATGATAAGAGTTAATAGTAAAACTGTTGTTGAACATTTATTACAATGTGGGTGTAAATATCCCTTAATTCTTAATCCTCGTTTCAGCCGAGGACCAACATCGAGGCAAGTTAAAACCATAGGAATTCTTTTCGCAACAAGTTATCGTTGGCACGAGGTCTTTTGATGGCCAACTTTTTGGTTTGAGTCTCGAAGAGAGAGAGGGAGAGAAAATGGAAACTATTTTCGTTTGGGGAAACAAATTACCTGTTTTGTGTTTTCCCGCATTTGTCTTCGGGCTATTTCCAGGAGAAGACGCTGCCGCAGCACGTCCAGTGGGTTGACGATTGACAGGGAGGGTTTTGTTCGCTTCGGTGATACTAAGTAGCTGTTATCCTGGAGGGCAGATAAAGAAGAGTAGAGATAGAGACCGGAGAGGGCGGCAAATAAGAAGATGGCCGAGATTCCTAATCAATTTCTTGGATCTTACCTGGTGGTGGCCCTTGGAATGTGAGTACTGGTACTGTGTGATCGGGGAGGCATAGATACTTTGTGTCGTTGTACAAAGCATTGTCGTTACTATGGAACAGAGCCACAATGTGGCTTTCATATTTCCTGTGGCAAAAAGAGAAGAAAATACGGGAAATGTCAACAAAAGATAAATTATGATAGGCCAGAATCAAATCGTCGCTGCTTTTCGAAATTGAGATAAATATGCAAATGGGAAAATATTTTAAAAGTATTTTATCTATTTTTGGAATGTCATTCTGTTAATAAGCTTGGAATGCTACATATTTTTCTTTTCATTTTTTTCTAGATTCTATTCGAATATAAAAATTCATTTCATATTTTGCACAGTGGTCATTCACATTTTATTTAACTGATTAAATGTGAGCTATTTTTGTTCTTTATTACGATAAACATTCAAATAAACCATGTCCTATCTTTGACATTGTTAAATATATATTATATTTGATTGTATTAAAATCTAAACCAATAATCATATGAAAAAATAGTTTTGGAAATAAAAATAAGTCCATTTAATGTAATGCATCCGCCTATAGTCGAGTGGTAAAACGCACTCGACTGCCTCGTCAGAGAGCATGGGTTCGAACCATCGGCTAAAATGATAATTGATGAATTATTTAAGTAAATAATGAAAATCAAATTTATAAATGATTAAAACAACTGAAATAAAGGTCGTAATATACTATACATAAATAATTTAAGAAATTATAATTGGAAAAATAAAAAATATGTATGTTCAAGTTTTGAAAAACAGCGTCGAAATCTGTTTGAACAACATGACTCTTTCGCAGATCCAATTTCTTCTAATTGAGGCTCACATTTCGCAAACAGATTTGGGTTAGCAAAATACAAGAGCACTGGAGTGAAGAGCGTTGAATGCAAACAGAAGTCTTTAATTTTCACCATTTTTTTCTTAGAAATAATTGTTGGCATTTTCTTTAAATTATAATCCCGGCAAAATCAAATTGATTTCGAGTGCTTTTGTTAGCTGGTAATAACCAGCAATGAAAGGAGCAGAAATGAACACAGATTTAAAGAGCCTCCGAGCCGGCAACCTTTTATTATTCTGACTCGGCCAGAAAAGCAGCGGATGGTGAAGCTTTCATTTACATTTATTACCATTCCTGGAAAAGAAAGAGATTTCCACCGATAACTCAAACATGCCTTTCGCCTCAAAGTCCATTTATTGGTAGACTCGATTGAAAGGTACACATCAAATTCCTCCATTTCAAGCCCTAGTCACAACAGAAACGATAAAATCGACAGGATATAATTGATTGAATATATGTCCAAACAGCCATAATCTAATTTAATGCGTAGTAAAAGAATTCAAAACGCATTTTAGTCAATTTGATTTCTGATTTTCATTTTTATTATGAAAATTATATTGCAAATATAAACACATTTTTGTATGAATGAATAAATAAAATATAAAATTGACATTTAAGGCTCGTTTTCAATAAAATTCTAGTACATGTAGAGAATTTGCATATTTCGTACGAAAATAAAAATCAATTTCTTAAAGTGATTACAATGAAACAACAATAAAAATTTATTCGATGGAGATTTTTAAAAGTGAATTTTAGATGATTCCTTTATTTAACGGTTTTCTGTTCTTCTAAATATAGATTGCAGGTTGTTAAATTTCATTTTCATTGTAGACTATAAAATTGTTTTTGATTTTATTGAATTAAAATTTAGAATTTTTTTTTATTAATTTGAACAGAAAGTTTAAATGTATTTTATACAATTTTGTATAGTAATAGTGTCATTATAATAGTCAACACTTACTACACAATACTGATCTGTTGAATAATATATTATTTATTACTAAAAAAAGAAATTTGTATATCTATTCTTCATTATTCAACAGAAAATTTTGTACTATTCTTAGTAGCCTAAGAATGAAAATCTATTTTGTCATTTTCCATGTCTCTATAGTAAAGTATACTATGATTTATTAATCAATTCAAATTTGTTGACATTAAATGACAAAAAGTAAAGTTCTTCTTAAATGTTGATTATGGCTTTTATATGTGGTTTAAATGATAAGTGCTGTCACGGGCATATCAGTGATAAAGTGCAGGGTGCAAGGTTGTCGTGATATTATGAAAAATGGAGAACAAAAGTTCTATTCGCTTGACAAGTACTTCCTTAATTGTATGTGTTTAGACCTTAATTTAGTACTGGGTTGTCTTCTTATTCTTTACTTCATATTTCGCGAAAAATTACCTAATAAATATGTGAATTGTATAAAACGTATCTATTAGGACTCTACTCGAGTTTAATTACCGTTCATTTTTCCCACACGTTGTTTAAATAACTATTACATCTACTACTAAGGCAACTTTTGAATTTAATAAAAAAGAAAGTTTTAACTCTTTAACAATTTTTATGTTAATTGAATACTATAATACATAAGTCAGGGTTATGTATTTTATAACACATCAGACAAATAGTTTCCGGGATTATACTATTAGAACCATAACTTGATCATGAAATTTTTCATGACCAATTAGAACATTGTCCGCCATATGTGCTAATATTAATAAACCAAACAAATAATAAGATCCTTGTAGTTCACATTGCTAATTCTGTAAACGAGCTTTCAACGAAAATTAAATCCTTCCAAACATTTCAAACTCCTGAATAGTTTGATGATGAATTTTGCATGTTAAACTGTTATGCATTTCCAGACAGATTAATTGATTATTTAGAATATATAGGTCAAATATTATTGATGTAATACAATCTCGATGTAACTTGACCTTTTTTCCCTTCAAATCACGGATAATAAAGTGACCTTAAGACAATACGTAAATAAAGGACATCAATTTAGAAAAGTGTGTGGAAAAGAAAGGTAAACCTGTGTCACCCACTTTGTCGCTTTTCCTCGGTTATCTTCTCTCGTCCTCTTGTCCACTTTCCATAATTTGGTGCGCATTACGAGGGATTATGGCCAGGCCTCAGTACCAATCCGAAAAAATGTGTGAGCGGTTTTGCTGGGCCATTGAACCAAGCGAATAATCGGATTTTATGAGTGTTTACATTATGCGAATCATCTGTTGATTGAGCAAACAAACGAGAGAGCTTTTATATACTGTGTGACGCTGAGTTAATGGTCGGTCGAGGATTTAATGGACGGAAATTTACTACATTCCACGCGAAACGTCATCAATAATGAGGGTTTAATTGCCTACGAAATGAGGGACATAAAGTTTAATATTCTCTTAAATAATTGTTGATTGAAAATATATTAAAACAAAGGCACATGAATTTTTGTCCAAACTGTTTGATGATTATATTATTTTATAATAAAATACTCTACAGATAAAATATAATTGTTATTTAATTTAAGTTCTCGTGCTAAGAGTAAAGCTTTATGGGATTTTAGATTTAATAAATCCAATAATAATTTCAATCAAATATACACAGATGTGCTTGATATCTTAAACCAACAAATTTGGGCTTTTCGTTTATGAAAGAAAAGTATTTGCCTGCAGAGCAATTTCCCAGTGTGATTTTTATTTTCGGATATTAATGTCAAACGGAAACATCTATTTTTAGACCCAAGCATATACATAAATTACGATAACTGTGTAATAGAGTAAACAATAAATATCGCAAAATTGAGTCCTCCTAAGCTGGAGCATATCTGTTGCTGAATGACGTCAAATTGGATAGCGAAAGGGATTTTCTGCTCGGTTCTGTTTGTGAGCGAAGGGCATTGAATTTGATTGCGATAAAAGGAGGAGAAAAATGAGCGCACACATTCAGATCAAGAGATGAGTATCATTTGGTCTTTTCAGTAGAATTAGTCGGTAATTCTGACGACCTTTCTAAACCAAGATAAATAAGATAAAACTTATAAAGATTTAGAACCAAATTAGCCTCAAACAACAGTTTAAATTGAAAATATCACCCCTTTAAAAAAGAAAGATATCCATGGGACACGTTTTGGAACAAGGTCTCTATTATATATTTTGCGGACAAAACTATTATATTCCGCAAAGTTTTGCAAAACTTTAATCACGATCGTAAATCTCTGTTTTGCAAGTAATGAAAGTCACGTTCTGTTTGTTCAATTTAACTACAGCGAGTCGCTTTGGTGGGCTTCAATAAACAGTTTAATTAACACAATTCCTAACTGTCTCCAATTAATTTAGATGCCAAATCCATCCAGATCTGTGCCAGACTCTCTGCCCAGGTGGATTTCAATACTCATTATCCTAATTGAAATGACTGTTCTATTGTGACGGTGTCAATTCAAGCTCATTATTTACATTTTAATTATTAGGAAATGGATAGTCTTTCGCAGCTCTTAAACAATTTCCTAGAAATTCAATAGAAATCTAATGTTATCAACACCTAATTAGCATACAATGAAGTACAAAGGAGCGCAATTTCAAGTTTAATTATCGGAAAATTGACACATGCTGTGTTTTAACGAAATCTTACGTAATTTACGTGCTGTGCATAATCCAGTTGCTACTCGAAAATTGAATTTTATGCTCCAAAAGCATTATTTTGTATCAAAAGCCCTGCAAATTAAATGTCAACTTGAGAATCCTAATAAAATTTAAGAACACCTTTTCAAATATGAATATATTGTCAAACTTTATGTAACACGTTATTAAATGGCGAAATTGATGTTAATAAACAGTTTGATTCCAAAGTAAAATATTTGTGTATTCAATACAAATTTGTTTACAACTACAAGAATGAGTAAATATTGTATTCAATTGTTGATTTTAAATAATATATTATTATAAAATAATCAAATATACTTCAACAGCTTGGTGTAATAAGAAAAAGGTAGAATATTCCCGACAAATAACAGTGTAGAGTTGTCGCCGAGATACGTCATTTTGACGACAACTCTACACTGTTGTATTTCGGGAGTGTCTTACCAGTAAAAGGTCAATTTACCATGCTTCAACAGTACAATGAAATACATCCCGATTTAGTGTTAAAATACACTCATTTGAAGTTACCAATTCTCGAAATGGCAATTTCCACACGGATATGCGTAATATCATAAACCCACAACGTCAAAAATATATAAGGGGTTTTTGGTGTCCCTTTGGCCTTTATGTGTTACAATATACAATTTCTTAACATTCATTCAATTAGATTTTTTCTATTCTTTAATATTGAGCTGCTCGTATGTTCTGGAAACGGGACAGCAGAATTCTCTCATGTGTTCTACAGTATCCATTTTCTTCCACACACTCTACGTATGTAAAAAGTGTATTGACGTTCAAGGATGCTACATTGAAAAATAAAAAAAAATTAAATCTCTATCGTTTATACTTTTCGAGATTCTAAGGACTTCTGGGAACAACTACGTATATCGTCGATATAAGGTCCAGCTGGTTATTCCTCACTCTTCATCGTCACAGCGGAAACAAGCGATATCCCTGATATTTCTTCCTTTCTGAATATATCAGGGAGTCCTAACCGTTTGCATTTTGCTCTAATGAGAAGACTTAAGTACATTAAATAGTTGCTGCTGGCAGCTTTCGACTTGGTAGCTCATCGGAATAGACCACAAGCTTACCCCTCTGAGAGGGGCCACCTGGGTTTTAAGTTTGGCACAGTTTACGTGCACTCAAAAAAATTTCTTGCCAAATATGTCATGTAATACATAAAATGATCTGAGGGTACCAAAATCATTAAAGTAATAATTGATTTCAAATTTCTAAAAATTGATTTTATAATAACAAAACAATTAAATAAAAATAATCACATTTTTTAAGTAATTTCCTAAAAATTTAATGATATATTGGGTTGTATTTTAAACTCCGATTTGTTTTAAAAATTAAATTATAATTAAAATTATTATTCGAAATATCTAAAACTCAAAAATTAGAGTATATTTTCTTAAATTGAAAAATGAAATTATCGAACACATATGGAATTTTGTCGTTTATTTTCAAAGGCTTTTCAAGAATTCTCAGAATTCCCATTTTACACACAGATATTCTTTTATTATTTATTATATTGCGAGCTAATGTGTCTCTAAAAGTCTGGAGTATTTGTTGTTTACGTTGTCGTTAAACCATTAAATTTGCATGCTTTTTCTATGCGATGCAAACCGCAAATGTTTATTTTTATCTTTTTCCATTAGTGATTTGGATTATGGATAGCCTTTAACAAAACAAAATAAACCCTTAGAAATGTTAGAGTTCGTTTTTTATTGACAATACGGAATTCATCATAAAAAATGTAATAATTTCTACATAAAAGCAATATATTACATAGCTTGTATGAAATTTAATATTGTTGATAACATCTTTTATTAAGAATGAAACATTGAATTGAAACATTAAACGTATTTACCATTTAAACCTAATATTTTTAAATATAATAGTCTTACTTTTGTTGTTTAATTTTGCGTAATAGTTTAAAAGTTTTTTTTTCTTCTAATAGTCAACAACAAAATTTGATAAAAAAACAAAAGACTTCGGGAATTACATACTAAAAAATAACAATAGATATTTAAAATATAGATATCTTGTGTAATTTTCACACACAAGTCTTAACAATAGAATCCTTTGTTCAAAGCCGTTCAACCTTGTATAAAGTTGACCGGATTTAACGTGACGTCATCAGCCGGGAGAAAAATTACATGAATCCATCTGGTTGGTGTTTTTTATTGTTAAAATGAGGACTAAAAATTTTTTTTCCCTTTCAATTCCTGTAAGGAACATGGGGCGTCGCAACCTCAACCAACGGGTTTTTGCGACATTTCGGTGACTATTTGTTTTCAGTGTATTATTAGTCAATTAATAGCACCTAGACCAGTTTGAAAAAAGACCCAGTCAATCCTATCCGCCCAGGGATCGAACCCTTGACTCCGAAGAGGCAGCCGGATGCGTTAACACATCGGCCACGAGACAGACATAAATGAGGACTAGACAGATGTATATTGTTATCTAGATTCTATATTGTACCGAATTCAAACTATTTTCTTAAAATTTCAGTACATTTTGACCGAATTAGGTGAGAGAATTTTTGCGATTTTTTTCGGATTTCGGCACAAAATAAGTAATATTCAACTTATTAGACCCAAAAATTATTATCTGAAGTAGATATTACTCGTTTTTAATCACCTTTAAAGTATTTTGTTACAATATTATCGCTAATTTTCTTGTATACAAAATTAAAACAATGAATGGTATCCGACTGATGACGTTTCACTACTAATACCACCACAGATCCAAACAACCTTATTGTTAATTAGCGTTGTTTTCGTTAAGTTTTGTGTTTTTGTATGAAGAAGGAATACACAAAGTCGGGACGGCGAGCTCGAATAGATAATCCTCTTCATTAAATAACACGTTAACCATTTCGAATCTTGTTGGGCTAGAAGATTCGGAGGCCCTTGTTAATGAAGACTTGGATTTTATTGTATTTTTGTTGCCTCACAAACCAGGTTTCGCTGCCGTACATGAGAACTGACTTAACACAGGTGTTGAATATTTTTAGCTTCAAATCCACGGATATTTACTGTGAGACTGGCAATAACCTACCAAATGTTGCTCTGGTCTTTGAAATTCTGCTATTGATGTCCTGTGTCACTGTTATTATGATGCCCAGTTAGTTGAAAGACGAAACTTCCTCAGTTTGATAGTGACCTATTTCAAATATGTTGTTATCGAATTGATTTTCATCTTAAATAAACTAGATCTTGTTAAAATACGAAACATAAAAACAGCATTTCAGGTATCCAAATTTCACTAAAAACTCATAGAAATTAAATTCATTTTATTTTTTAAATTCCCAGAAATTTATTTAGGTAGACAAAATATTGGGTTTGTTATTATAGGGTCGATTTTTTATATTAGCTTTTGTAGGCCACTGCTGGTCAATATTTGAACTACATCATTTTAGTTAATTTCCTTTCCATATATTTTTGTTTGATTTTGTAAATGTCAAAAGATTGATTGGGAAAATGTTTTGCCAATTTAGCCTGGATATTATTGGCAAATTTATACATTTCATTAAATTACGTATAGATAATAATATTCTTATGAAAATAATTATCTTTAATAATTTTCCAAACATTGTTTGGTATTTTTTTCAATTATAATTTGTGTGCTTGTAAATTTTTCGCCAATTATAGAAAATACGCTTACATTCATGTTTGAGTTTATTTTCATCTTTTATTATCAAACTTTTGTAGTATGCTAATTTTGTTTTATCGGATAAGGAAGAAGATCTTTGTTGTACAATATCTGTCCTAATTGGACTTTAATATTTCTTTGTTGCATGGTTGTGGTAAACAATATTCCGATTAGCCCTTAAGTTTGGTAGAACGTTAAATTTCAGTTCAAAATTTAATTAAAAACGGGACTCTTAAAGCCTCTTGAACCAGAAATTTATTTGGACAGAACCGAAATGTGGAATAAATTTCCATCCCGATTAATAAGCACGGAAAGGAGAGAACAATAGAGACAAGGGTTGTATGGTCAGATAATCCGAATGCGGATTCAAATCATCTTTTTCAAGCGCACTTCAAATCATTTTTATCCCATGATACGCGAAATTCAAAAACCAATCAAAGTCATAGAGCAGTTGCATAGAAATTAAAAATTATTCCAATTATATTTGTTTTAAAATTGTGTTGATCCAGACCAAATAAACGAGAATAATCAAGGATGAATTATGAATGTTTATTCCTTAAATTTTGCAGACGTTCTTATGTACATAAAAATGAATCAATCAAATGCAGTCTTTTGGTTCATTTTTTTTGAATAAATAATGTACAAGAAAATCTGATTCTATGAATTCTCTTTGTCTTCAGATATATAAACAGGAGCAGTCTTTTTGCGAAAGGATATTATTTGTTCTGCTTAGCATTGGATAAATCCCTGATTAATTTTTCAAGTGTCATTTTTGCCCAATTCAAATTCGTATTTTGCATCTTAGGAAAAGGCGAAGGTTAATCAATGTCAGAACGGAATTGGCATTGGATTACACATTTCAAAGGCCGCCGCCGTGTCAAAGACTCAATGGCCGATTGGTAACATTAAATCATTTGTTCACGGGATAAGGGTTCTTCTGTTTCGCTTCAATTACAATAATTGAATCGCTTTGGCCCTGGGATGAAATCCCCGTTGGGTTGTTCTTCATCTCTTGTTTCAACTTTGAACAATTCGAGGTAAATATCCGAAAGGTAGCCAATAAGGGATTATTACAACCCTCTTCTTGTCTTCGGTTTAAGTTTCAAATCAGAATTTTTCCCCACGCAAATCGTGAGAATTTCTTCAGCTTCAAAGTTGGCTGCTTATATTCTAGAACTTTTGAACCCAAGCTAGGAAACTTTTTTCCTTCATTACAATTACCACTTTTGCAGTGTTGTTACGCTTAAAATTACGTTTTCATTAAATTTAATAAATAATTACAAATTTTAATTGAAATAATTTAATACTTTTTGAACAAAAATATTATTTTTAACTACCCTTTAATCGATAAGTAGTGCTATAATTTATCTTTTGATTATTCTTATCTGTATTTGTCAATATTTAAATTTATAGAATAGATAGTAATTTGCAGTTGGGAGGTTGAGCGCAGACCCCACTCAGGGATTATAGCCCTTATTCATATATACATATAAGTATAAGATAATTGTAATCATTCACGTATCATTAGGTGTATGATGTACAGCCATACGCTCGTCCTCGTATATCGTCCTAGCTCTCCATACCTATCACGATTTCTGGCCTTAACTAAATTGTTAGGTTGTTGTACCTTGTAGTGCACTAGATCAGTAAAAGAGGTATTTTTTATTTATATGCACAGTTAGTTTGAAATGTCAGGTAATTTCGGACTAAAAAGTCATGTATAAACGTTATGAGGGTGTTTTATCCTTTCACTGATAGCTATTCCTTATATTATACAGTTCGTCATAGAATAATATATAAAATAAATAAAAATTCCTTTTCTCACAATGATTATACTTGAATACGAAATACAATATTTGTAATACTAAGTAATAAAACTTGTGTGGTCTAGTGGTTAGTATTCTGACTGCCTTATCGAGGTCGTGGGATCAAATCCCGGGCGGACATTTTTCAACGCGAAAAAAGTTTCCCTATTGTGTATATCAATAACATTGCAAAATAATATTCATAGTGAATTATAAATAAGTAATTTAAAAAAATGAGCGGATTGACTGGATCCGTTTAAAACAAATAGTCATGGAAAGTCTAACACCCGATGGTTGAGGTTGAGACTACCCACAGTTCCATACCGGAATGTTGTTGGAAATATTATTAAGTAATAAAACTTATAATTTAAAATGGAAATGAGTGTAAGATTTTTAGCCAAAGGTGTGATTTAATTTCTTCAGAATTCAGCTACTACAACTATTAAAATTTAAAAATAATTATGTTTAAAAAATGGCAAAACAATTTATTACATATTATTTTATAAAAAAATTAAAGGTTATTTATAACTCAATTTTGCCAATCCATCAATGATGTATTTAACTAAACTTAATACAGTATGAATGATAAAAATAAATAATTCTCATAAATTCCAAATCAATACCGAAAATAATTAAGCTGTTACTAATTTATAGCCCAGCATTTACGAGGAAAGACAACAATCACTCTTGAATTCAACATATAAGGTCAATCCTATTAAAGGAGATCGGCGTAATTCTGTCCACATTATTGGTTCCACATAAAAAGTAAGTATCATTAGACTTTGAGATGTATTAGATATTGAGATATAATAAATAAGATAAGGCAAATGATTATAAGAGAAAGTTGTTCTTTGACACATACAAAATTAAATACAAACCAACCAATAATCCTAAGCTTTCTCATTATTTCCTGCCTTTAATTCCATTCGATTGATAATATTAATATATAATTTAATAATATAAAGAAGAGGTAAATGTCCCTTATTCTATAATTTATAAGTATCGATTTCAATTAATATGAGGCAATCTAATAGGGTGGTATCATAAATGTAAGTGATAAATGATATAGTAATATTAACTTTCCTTTTCCATGATTACGATAATTACAACCTTGAGTTAATCTACGAGACAGACATAATTAGAATCAATTCATATAAAAAATTATTGATGGGATAAATAACCTTTCCATCGAAGAATAATCTAAAGATGGTAATAGTTATTTATGCTACAAGGGTGTTAAATCAGCTGATTTTGAACTAGGAAACGAATGTGAAATACGAGCTGCAATACGAGTTTTTAACATTTAGTCAAATTTGTTTCTAAATTTTGACCTTCTTACTAGATATTCACTAATTAAAGAATATGATACATTGTGAATATTAAATCAATTTTAATCCGCTAAACTTTTAGTTTTGTAATGTATATAATGTAAAACTGGATTGAACAATTCATGAATGATTTATAGTTTCGTAATACGTCACTTTTTTCTAGTGAAAATTTTGCACATCTTTTTATCAGCACTTCAATATAATGACAAATATTTTCGCATTTCACACTTGTTTCCTCGATAACGAAAAGAAGATTTTACACTTTGTACAAATAAATACATCTTTTTTCATTGCAATTTGAATTTTTAGGTAAAGAACCGCTCGGACACTCTGTAAACTGCAATGAAACGAATGTTATGTTGAGAGGTTTTTGCCACTAATTAAAACACACTTCCAAGCCGGCCTTTCCTCTAAGGTATCTTCTGTGTACATTTTACAATATCAGCCATGTTAGCAGAAAGATCCTGTTATTGCTCGGTTTCTGTTTCCGAACCGGCCTTTCTAGCAATTATTGTTCGATAGTTGAGGCTGGGGATTTTGTTTTGGTCATTATTAATAAAATAATAGTATTAAAATAATGAGAAATGATTTCGAAATTGAAAATCACTTTTTCTATGGAATTTGATCCAAGCGCGTAACGTACAAATCTTTTGCGACGACTTTCACACCTTAGTCACTCCAACCCTTTCGAATTCCATCAGAAAAAAATCGTACTATAAAGAAATAATTAAAGAAATAGAACATAAACCAAAATGATTATTAATAAACTGAATATTTATAGTTAAGGCTATTAATAAATACTCATCTCATTTATGTGGTACATTGAAATAAAAGCTTTGCTGGTTTCAAATCTTATTGATGCCCATCTAATAAACAGTGGAGTCTGGCAAAGGACATTGCCTGCCAGAATTTCATGTTTTCTAGACCATTTTTCTTTAGTTACAATTAATAGTTGAACTATGAGGACAAATTTCACCAGTTTGATATTTCGTGCCACGCTCCATTAAACCGGATTACACGAAGCGCGTGGAATGAGAATAATTAATGGACGATAATGAATTTAATAATTATGTGCCATGAGGCGCCTCCGCTGTCGACCAGTGAGAGAGAGTCGTACTTTATTAAATACCATTTTATCAAATCTCTTCTCCAATAGCTATTCCATCTGGCTTTAAAGTCAATTTAAAGTCGTGCTGCCATTGGAGTAATTCCAATTCAACAGGTGTATCCACAAATGGGATTACTGTGGAATGTTTCTGGTCTATTCCTCTTATTTAGGGGTATTATTACTTTCAGTAATTTCATATTTATTTAATTAAATTCTGTTTACTTTGGAATGATAGTAATTTCTTGGCTAAAAATATGACCTTTATGGTTTCTTGCTGCTATGTGCCGAGAATTTGTGTCCTTTTTTCGAATTGGTGGCTTACCTTCCAAATCTAGAATTATAAAACACTCTGCTCAATTCTGTTTGGATATAAATTTGCGAGCAAACGACCACAAGAACAAACAGAACATCAAATACAAGAAGAGCAAATAAAGACCGGATTTCATTTCATCCGAAAGAGAAATGTGGAGTAAAGTTAGCCGGCTCACACCGTATTGGGTCATAAAATTTGGCACCCACTTTTCAGGATAGTGTACGAGAATACACAAATTTCCCTAAAATACGTCACAGAAATAATATTGACGACACGAAAAGCAAATATGCAAAGGAAATCTAGAAAATTACCATAATTTAGATCTACAGTTGTGCAATCAGCGCGGTGAATCCACTTCATTTGCCATCTGAATCAACACAAGCAAAAAAGAAGGAAAAATAATATCCAAATTGCAAAGGAAAAACAAGTCAAAAGCTAGTCATACAGTTAGTGTCATTTGTTCATATGTTACGATGAGGTCAGTGCAATTACATTTTATTGTAAAAATTATGGTTCTCAAATCTATATAGTATTTTATTCATTTTTGTTGCATAAAATTTATGTTATGGTTATAATATTTGGTAGGTCAATGACAAGGATAAAAGTACTTGTTCTTTAAAAAATAATTAATTGTTTAGAAGCCTCTTTTTTTAGAAATGAAAAAAAAACTAAAAGTAGGAGAGATAGAAATGTCTTTGAATTAGAAAAACTAATATATTTTAATAGATTTTTGGGTTAAATTATATAAAATGAAACAAATTTTGCATAAAATACGGTCAAAAAATATTGTTAAACATACGCGGGCTTTCAATAATATAATTTTTTAAATATAAAGCATGAGTGATACAAGTGAATAAATTATTAACTGACATAAAATCAGTGCTTATTATTATTATTGAAATTTATTTCTCATTCCCGTTAATAACATTCTGTGATTAATATTTGTAGCATTATATTATAACACATATACAAATAAGTAATATCGCCCGCCTTAATAATCGTCAATTGTAATTGTTTGACGGATGGGATGCATCGAAAACCGTACCTTTCTATTAGTATTTGACTCTTACAATTTTTTTATAGTACTTTGAAAATAAATATATACTTAATCACAAGACAGTTATTTCACTAAAACCATCACGGTGACACAGTGGATAGACGATTAACTAAACAAAACGTCAAGGAGTGGAGATGGTATAACATCTTGATTTGGATTGATGCTTCTTTCCCTTTTTTCGTTTTATGATCTCGATTATATATTTATGTGTTTGATCAATAAAATTGAAATTTATGTCATTTTCGTGTCAATGTGAAACATAAATATCTTTACGAAAAGCAAATAATTTCAATTTTTATTTACCTGTAAAGCAAGCAAATACAAGAATATTGAATTGAAGGAGCTTATTAGGAAAGGAAACAAGTGACGTACACTCGTCCTGATTTGTCATGGTCTAGTAATCATTAGAAGGGAATTCCCTTGAGAAGACTATTCTTTGATTTTTCTAGCAAACAGAATTTTATTATTATTTTGATTTGATATTAAGAAATTTTGATTTTTAATAAACAACAAATTATATTAAAAAATTACCTAAATGTAATCAACGAAATTTTATAATGTCATTATCTAATTGGGAACCTAGTCAAAGATATTCGTAAATCAAATTATTTTAATTTAACATTAAAGATTGTATGGAAAGTTTAGGCCTCTGTAATTTCCAAAGAAGTACTTATTTTTTTAACTTATGAAATACTGAAAATCATGGGATAAAATTATAATATGAAATTTGCAAAGTCATGGTAATATATTGAAATATAGCATTCTTTTTCGGAAGAGTCTACTTTTATGCTTTATACCCTTTAAAACGTGCAACAAATATATTTACGCAAAACAAGTTCTTTACTCTTAGAAATAAAAATATCCTAATAATGCCAAAATCTGTTCTATAAGAAGATTTGGAATAAATCCAGACAATGTTTTATCATCATATTTTACTACACATAAACTGAACAATGGCAAATTCCAAAACTCTTCGGAATTCGTGGAATGACAAACATTTATTGTTTGTACAAAATCATCAGACACACACCTAAATGTTTATCGTTTATCGCTTTAGATAAATATCAGGTCTTCAAAGACGGGTGGGAAGCAAATATTTTATCATAAAACGGGAGATTTGAGTCGTTTAGTAAAACAAATCCCTGTTGCTTTGAGCCCTAAATAATGGATGATCCAGGGCAATGAAATATGAAAAAAACCACTCAAATTGCGTGGTGTTATTAGAACAAATGATTGTATCGGGCTAATAGATCCCGCTGATGCTGTGCAGGGATCCCAGCAGCTGGCTTTCCTTCTAATAAGCGGCCCTTGAATCTGTTACAGAGCCAATTGGCAATCCATCAAATTTCGATTAGGTCATGAATCTTATGCCATAAAGACGAGAAACGAGAGTCGCCCGGAGCGAATCCATTAAATTAAGGGGTGAAACAATGTGTTGTACCGTATTATTGGCCCGATTTTTCTATCGTTCCGGCAACCGTCGCCCACACATAGATAGACACATACGCATATTCCTCCCCCATCGCACAGTGTCATAGATTTGAAAATTAATTTTAAAAATTAAACTTCTTTTTTAATTTGAAACAGGAAATTAAATATTTGCCTTTTAAATGTTGTCGATATGCGTATAATTGGCTTCATGTTCCTAAATTTTTCATAATACCTAAATACAGTGAGATTTATTAAATAAACAAATGTAAAAATAGTTAAATATCAGAAATCCAACCTAATTTTACATGAAACTCATATTACCATTCAAATAAGTGTTTTTCAGTGTAGTTTTGAGAAAATTCTTATTTAAAGATTGAACTAATAACAATCATTCTTAGATTTCGAAGACATCTTAAGGATCTTGACCAAATAGAAGCATTTTTAAAGATTAGTTTGTAATTCGAAAATAAATTGGGAACAAATTCTGGGTAGGTCGAATTGACTGGATCTGTTTAAAACCAATCTAGGTGCTATGAATTGACTAATAATACACTGAAACTATAAAGTCAATGAAAAGTCCAAACTTGTTAGTTGAGGCTCTCCATGTTCCTTACAAGAATTGAAAGAGAAAAAATGTCTAATTAAACATTCTGTTAATAAAGTAAGATTTAAGAAATTTTGTTACAAACACTTATAAAACACAAATCTCCGAATTTCCCCGGTTCTTGTATGGGACCAATAAATTTTTATGAATATTATGCAATTCGATGTAGCAGGATATCTGATTCATGTAAATAAAATCACTTAAGGACGCGAATTACAGGTTATTAAATGTTACTTTTATAATTGAAAACCTTTTCAGTACGAAAGTACTGATTGAATTATATCTCAAAATGAGTATCCTAATATTAACGGTGTTTTATTTAAATCAAAACAAAGACTTATTTCAATGTAGATTCATTTTGAAATCAATTTCATATGAAAATATTGCTTCAAAAACTATCGATTCAATAAAGAAAGATTGCCAATATCTTAAAAATACTTTCAGTTTCTTGTGACTGTATTAAATTAATAAATAGATACAAATTTATAATGAAAAATGTTTGTTGGTAGCAAAATTTCACGAAAAAAATTAATAAAAAATGTATTGAAAACGATTATAAAAGGAGATCTTGAATACTTCCATTTACTATATATTTTATAATATTCTGTCATGAAGTAAAACTTTAACAATGAAAAAAAATCACTAGTGTTCGAACAATTTTCAACATGTGCGGGAGAACAAATGATGATAATATAATTACAAAGAGTTTCAATTTAATGGCTATCTATTAAATCACTTTGAATATTAAGGTTTAAACAAATATATTTAAAAATGTTTTACGAATAGGTATTATTAATATTTAATCATAATTTTTATATGCTTTTTACAGTCTAAATTTAAATTAATAAGTTGCATAACTTTAGCGTGATATTAAAAATTACACAAAATTTATTGTTTTATTGTCAACATAACTCCGAAAATATTTATATTCGACTTTATTGGAACCAATTACACAGTGCACCGTCACGAATTCCTTGTAATGAGCACCACACAGGAGAAGCCCGATTTGGAGTGGGTGACGCGCAAGGAAATGAGAGAAAGAGGAATGAGCTTGTAAATTCGTCGACAATTTCGGGATGATTTGATTGCTCCGATCTGATCACTTTCTATCGCCACAAGATTAATCGATTGCTGATGGAACAATCTGTTGCTCAGCTCGTGACCAATTCTCTGCCATATTTATTACTATTAGACGACGAGAGAATTTATAAAGACGAAGACGGTGGTGTTCTATTACCAAATTAAATGACTCGGATCATTTTGTTGCCATTTGAAACACGCAATTTTGTTGGTACTTGTGAACTTTGTACTCCACCGATTTTTATTGCAAAAGATAAATTGTCTTGTAATTTTTTAAACATACACCAAGTACGTGACAGGTTATTGAATTTCGGTTTTATAATTTTGTTTACATAACATTAATTTTGCAATATATTCGCTACACGCGTATTCATAAATTTATTTAATATTTCAATTGATATTTATTATTATATGTTTTAGAAACATTTATAAAATTATGGTAAATAATTCTAAAATGAATTGTAAAAAATCTATTTAATTAAAAAATACATATCATCTCAATTTGAAATTTAATGAGATTTAAAACTTTAAACATATCAATTTCAATAGAAGTATATAAAATAATTTAAATAATTAGGAATTTTTAAAATTGTTCCTTTTGCCTGAATTAACCAATTTATTCTACGATAGTAATTTCCAACTAAAATAACTATTTCATCCCATATACAAAAGTTCACTTTTCTTTATTGATTTGAGTTTCTTAACGTTTCAATTTCTCTTACTTCAAAGTACTAATTTAAGAGGAATTATTGGAAATATGGACAAAATGGCATAGGGGGTGTTTTTGGATTTTGGCTGTTTCTAGCTCGCATCTGACTGAGCTATCATGCGACTAAAATGGCTTTGGTTATCCTGCCAAAATTTGAACGCATTCAGTCCATGCGTCTTGGTGCCAGTGCCCTCAGAAGTTTTTCCAGCGAAATGAGTTTTTATTTACATTCAGTGCAATTGAACATATTGCAAGAGTTTCGCAAAATTACATATTCTTCTGGTGGTTATATTATTCTTCTAATAATTCATCTTTGTCTTAAAATAAGATTTTC